>JASDQU010237396.1:2202-16941 GCA_032191745.1 Picea mariana | reverse complement strand
TCTAGGAAGCAATCACCAAGCAAACAAGACCTTCTAATTTCGAAGCCACTAGTTGGTGATGAAATCCAACATCGCAACAATGAGATGAGAAGGGGCTAGGCTAGGGTGGAAAAGTTACGCTGACGACCTGCTTAACAGACTTACACCCTGGTGCAAGCTCCCACACATAATCGTGGGTATACCCTCCAAGGAGCCCGAGTGAGTTTGGTCAACGTCAATTCCAGGTACCGTGAAGACTTTCCCCTTCACAGTCTCCTCGTGTAAGAACCTAGAAAGATAGGCCACTAAGGTCACCACCAACAACAATAAAGCCTGGGGGAATAGTCGACAGTCCGATCCACACACAAGAGCAGGGTATCTAGCCCGAAATCAACTCAAAAGGCTTCCACTCATCATTGTGGGTATACCTCCAAGTGATCCCTGTAATACGTGCAATCTCTACACTGATATCAACAAAGCAGGGTGAGTAACTCTGCCAATATCAATTCGACCTCGTGTTTGACCCTTGTGTAAGAAGGGCTTCCCAGGACAGGATGTTGCAAATGGAATTTAACACTCCCTAACACAAGATTCTATTGTGTGTTTTTTGCTTTTGGAGAGTGTATCTCTCTTCCTACTCCAAAGCGCTAGCCTAGCTAAATGTTGGTGTAAAAGAGCCCTAGAAAAGAGTTACTAGTTAAATTTTATGATTGCGCAGTGTTATTAAGAGCTGTTGTTTACTCAAAGGAAACAGAGATGAAACTGATGTTGTATAAGACTCTGAACCAACGATGCATGGATGAGAATGAAATATAGTACTTTTCGTTCAATGAATCCTATGTATGGGAGGGAAAGAGGAATTTTTCCAGATCAACCTTGAACTACAATGTAAAATTTCCTTTAAAATGAAAATGCAACAAATCACACATCAATAACAATTCTCTATTGCTTCTTTTTCAATAATTTCAACAATTGATTTTTAATGTTTTCGAAGATGAAAAATATTTTTTGAAAGAAAAACTTTTGTTCACTTTTCAAAAAGGACCCACACCATGATAGTGAGAGTACAGAACATCAAAAACCAATGAACAAGCAATGATAAAAACCCAATCCACTCTTTCAATGAAAAAAAAAATAACAAGCAAACCAATCTAATCTTTTCAATTGCATAAGGAAAGTGATCTTTCAAACAATAAGCAAATGATAAAGACCAAGAAACTCAACTTTCAACCGATCGCCGATCCTTAACCAATCAAACACACTCAGATTCCAAAATCAGAGAGTATATCTTTGCCAAGAAAAGTCAAGAAATGAAGGTCAAGAACAAAAGGGACAAGAAGAGCCTTGAAATCCTAAGACTGTTCATGCACGAAAATGAAGACAAGAAATACATCAATCAATGGTCCAAGAAACTCTTATGAGGCACCTAGACTGATCTGGGCAGTTGAAGATGCCAAAACTCAAATCCAAAATTTTGAAAAAATGAGTTCGTAGGTTGGCAATACTACACGGTGTGAGAATTAATGATTCTAGCAAGTGGCCCTTGAGCAGAGTGCGAGAACCTCGCACTGAACCTAAAGGCAAGATGTGAACTCTATAGATTCTCACAGGCTACAGTGAAGTGCAATGCGAGAACCTCTGAAACTAGTCAAATTTTTGGAAAATGAAACAAAATTTTAAAAGGCCTCTGGACCCAGAGGGTCTATCAGGATATCCTGAAGACTCAGAGATTGATATGAAAGGAGAAAAGTAAAGCCAGAGAAAATGGCCACGGAAAAACACCAAAAGGCACAAAGAAAATGGGATGCTCCCCAGTGGAGTCGCCAATTTTGTTATCGGACTAATCGGTAGGTGCGGACACTAACATATCTCCCTAGATCCACATGGATCTAGAACAAAACAAGACAGGACATGACTCTTTCCCTAAGTTTTGACCATTGAATTAACTAGGAGGAAGGAACGAATAACATACCTTATTATCGCTTCCTAGGTTCTTTGTTTCTCCCGCTTCGCTCTGGTGCTCTCGTGGGGTCAAGACCAAGACAACAAAAACCAACCAAAGTGAAGATAGCACAATATATTCAACTGTCAACTTATGTGTATGATCAAGAAATTACACTATAAAGTGAAAATAGCTTTATGGGAAAGGGACATGCCACTGTATCATATTAATTGAAAGTAAAGATTACAACCTGATAGCCTTGATGTCGCAAGCTTTCTTTCGATGGCTCTTGACTCCAACACACACACTTTCTCAATCCTTGCATGAAGAAGATCAAATCCTCTTGATAGACTTTCTAGAGTCTCCAAGCTTCTGTTCAAGCTAAGTCCTTCACACAATTCTTTCACAAATTCTCCAATGAATCTTGCTTAACCTTTTCCATGAGAATTCCCTCAATATATAGGAGAGAATGAGATAGTTACTTGGATAAGAATGATCCCAAAATATTAGGGATTCCAGTACAATGATAACCATTCGAATGCCAACCCATTCTTCTAGAAGATTCCCTTCTAGAAACATCGAGAATTCATCTTTTTCCATGCTTTAGGAAGAGTTCGCACCCAAGCTATTCAACATAGTGCGAGAAGTTCGCACCTTGGCTTAAAGCAGCCTGCGAGAATCAGGCATTCTCGCACCTTGGGATACTAGCAGCCTGCAAACCCTCTTCAAAAATGAGTTTTCTGGGAAGAGATGAAAGTAACTTTTCTTAGGAGAAAGTTCTTATGAAGAGCCTGAGTACACCATCATCAATACATCATCATGATGACCAAAATCATGAGTAACAATATCCAACACTTTATTCTTGGCAAGGATGAGGTCAATCCTTGTCTTCCATGCTTTGAAGTTAGAGGCTCCATCTAACTTGTTCTCTGACTTCATAGAATAAGTCATGGCTTCTTTGACTTGGTCAAACCCTAGATTTGACCAGAAACTCAAACTTGATGTCTTGGCTTGCTGAGAGTACCAAGAGATGTGCTAGGCTAGGGTGCACTGATCTATCCAGAGATTAGGTCAATCCCTTCACTTAAGGTGCCTCAACGAGAGGATTAGGGTTTCTGCAACTACACCTGCTAGTAACCTTAGCGATAGTGCTATGGTGACTTCTCCTACTAGAAACCTTAGCAACAGTGCTATGGTGACTGCTCCTACTAGAAACCCTAGCGACAGTTCTTCAACGAGCTTAATATCCTCATGATTATGTTTCCTTCCAGTGGTTAGACTAACTGAAGGAGGTGTGGGCCCATAACCTGTTAGAATATAATGTATGTGCTCATTTTACCATTGACAATATCTCTATTGTCACCCAACCATAGGTCGAAGCCACCCTCCGAGCACCTTAAACTTGACATAGAATCACTTTGGAAGAAAACCCTAGGCTAGATAGCCAAACAAAGGGTAGCGCACCTTTCCCCAAGGATAACACACCAACAAGAGATGATCAGATGTTCCAAACCCTAGCCAAGAGATAGTCCAAGCCAAACATGATCTGCTAGCTGCAACAACTACAATGGAAACTCTCCTCAAACCTACACATAAGATTGGGCACTACAGTGCACACAAGTTGCTGCTCTGCAATTCTGAAACTGCTTGCCAGAATGAGAACTGGCCTCCTATATTTATACTAATTCTAGCTAACTGCTCGGGTTGACTTCTCATTCTAGGTAGCTATTTGTTCAGTATATATTATTATTTCTAGCTGAATTCTTCTCTTGGAGGCTAATAACCTAATATAAATTATCTTCTTGAGTTGACAAGTCTTCTAGGGTTATTAGCCAACTCATTAGGGTTTCTTCTTTCTTCCCGGAGTATTCTATCCTTGTCAAGTTTACACGTGGAGGTAAATACCTCCCGCAGTTACTATAATGTCAATAGAAATATACACGAACCTTTGACAAATGTACAGACACACTAACTAAAATGAAAAAATGAGTATTAACTATCTATGTCCATGAGCTCGATGAGGCATGAGTTTGTAGAACTACATCACACATAGGCTAGTTGTTAGTTGTATTTCTATTGCCAAGACGTGCAGAAATCATAACAGAATATAAGGTTATATGACTGAATGATAATTAAATAATAAACAGACAAATTAACATGTACAAGACTCTAGATAGACTAAAATAGAATACATGAATGAGTAAAATACATGTTTTGTTTTTAAACTGTAATTTATGCCCTTGTGCAGAAATGCATGCCAGGCTTCACTTAAATGCACGCCCAGGTCTTAAAACACATTTAATTTGAGTTATTTAAGTTTCTAAGGGTGTCTTCAGTAAATTTTACACCTATCTATATTGACATTTTCATCTGCAAACATAAAAGTGGTTGTTGTGTAAAAGAGACAAATTCTAACTTGTAAGTTGAAAGACCAAAACAATGGAAAGTAACCTAATGGAAATGCACACCCATACTTCTATATAGCTCCAAATTTAGTGATCTAAGATTTTGGGTGAAGCTAATAACATTCCAAATCTATATATTTCTTCCAGAGTGCATTTTAAAAAGACTAAGGACTTCTACCTTGAACCAAGATTCAAGACTTTTTTGTAAAATGGAGGGTAACATCGTCCCACTGTAAGATGCACGTATAAGACTCATATGGCCTCCAAATTGAGTGGTTCAAATTGTGGAGTTTGGATTTTATCATTTTACATCTATTCATACTTAGTTTTGCATTTTTAAACCTAAAACCCTTTAGTATGCATAAATGCTAAAAGTTTGCTTGTAAATGCAAAAACATGCATAAAAATGCATGAAAATGAGGCATGATGAAAAATGCACGCCCTAGGAAGAAAATTCCATGTATGGTGTTGGAAATTTACAAGTTACAAGTTACAGGACTGCAGATTTGTTGTAAACCTTAAAGACTGTATACTAGGGTTATTTGTGCCTAGAATTTAGTAAAGGGTTGAAATATACATGAATCTTTGACAAATGTGCACACACACACACTAACTAAAGTGGAAAATTTAGTACTATTTTTCTATGTCCATGAGCTCGATGAGGCAGGAGCTTGTAGAACCAAATCACACATATGTTAGTTATTAGTTGCATTTCCATTGTCAAGACCTGCATAAATCATCAAAGAATATAAGGTTATATGACTGAATAATAATTAAATAAATAAATAAACAAACAAATCAACATGTACGAGACTCTACAAAGACTAAAATGGAATACCTGAATGAACAAAATACATGTTTTGTTTTTAAACTATAATTTCTACATTTGTGAAGAAATGCACACCTAGGTCTTTACACACCTGCAATTTGAGTGATTCAAGTTTTTGAGGGTGTCTTCGATAATTTTACACTTATCTACATATTTAGATTTTCATTTGCAAACATAAAAGTCGTTGTGTAAAAGAGACAATCTACTTTTTAAGTTGAGAGACCGAAATAGTGGAAAATGACCTAATGGAAATGCACACCTATGCTTCTATGTAGCTCCAAATTTAGCGATCTAAGATTTGGGGTGAAGCTAATGACATTCCAAATCTATATATTTCATCTGGAGTGCATTTTAAAAAGACGAAGGACTTCTATCTTGAACCAAGATTCAATATCTTTTGTAAAATGGAGGGTAAAACCATCTTATTGTAAGATGCACACCTAAGACTCATATGACCTCCAAATTGAGTGGTTCAAATTGTGGAGTTTGGATTTTATCATTTTACATCTATTCATACTTTAGTTGTGCATTTTGAAACCTAAAACCCTCTAATGTGCGTAAATGATAAAAGTTTCCTTGTAAATGCAAAAAAATGCATAAAAATTCATGAAAACAGGGCATGATGAAAAATGCACACCTTGGGAAGAAAAGTCCATGTATGATGTTGGTAATTTACAAGTTACAAATTACAGGACTGAGGATTTTTTATAAACCCTAAAGGTTGTATACTAGAGTGATTTGTACCTAGAATTTAGTAAACAGTTGAAATATACATGAATCTTTGACAACTGTGCACACACACTAACTAAAGTGGAAAAATGAGTATTAACTACCTATGTCCATGAGCTTGATGAGGAAGGAGCTTGTAGAGCCAATGCTAGTTGTTATTTTCATTTACATTTCCAAGACCTACAAAAATCATCAGAGAAAATAAGGTTATATTATTGAATAATAATTAAATAAATAAACAGACAAATCAACATGTACAAGACTCTAGAAAGACTAAAATGGAATACATGAATGAACTTCTCCTGGTTTTGAGAATAATTTATTCTCTACTAAATAGGGTCAACCATGTGAAAGTGAAAGCTCATTTCACCCCCTCCGCATCTATCAATTCCCCATACCCAATCAAGTTTTGTATATCAAGCTATATCAAGCTTCATATCTCTATCATATCATGAAATATTATGAACTAAAGTTTTGATTTCCATAATAAATTAAAATCATCTATTAACTACAAACAATAGTTTGACCATTTAAAACACCATCCATAACTTGAAATTTAGTTATATCTTCCTTTTGTTTTATTATCATATATTCATATGCTTATTACTGAATAAAATTTCTATTTTTATCCCAACATGAAGTAGTGTCATTTCATTAATTCCTTGTATCTTTTCATGAAGGTTTAAATACTTATATGAATTGAACTACATTTAATTCGAGGATGTTGAAGCAAATTCTTCTTTGTTAATACCTTTGTACCATCCATAATTATAGAAATACGAACATTGACACCCAAAGCCTTTAATTGATTCCAAGTCTTAGAGTTAAGGTTTTCAGGAAGAGATAACTTGCAAATAATCATGTAAATCCCTAAATATATCACATGCTAAGTTATTTAACCCATAGGGATCAAACTGTGACAGAACGGTTTCAAACATTTTACGTTCACGGTCAATTGAGATTTTTTCATCAAAGGCTGATGGTCGACTAGACTGGCTACCTTTCTCCATCTATCCTTATTTTAAATGATAAGAACATATTTGAAATAAGGAAATGATAACACTACTTGAACTTATTTGTCGAAGGAGAATTTCTTGCTTTTACTGGAGTCTATTATACTTGTAACAAAGTTTACTGTGTGCATTTACCTTTGGGGTTTATTGTTTCAATTTTTTTTTTAAACCTTTGAATTACATCAACGTGGTGCCTTTTTGATTTGGATTACATCATTGTGTTAGATGCCATCCATTAGTGCATTTTGGGGGCGAGCTAAAGTGTATTGATAATACCACCCCTCTGTACCAAAATGAATAAGAATATGACATGTTATTAGTCATTAATACAATAATTTATGATTTAGGCCTACGACCCCTTTTTATCCAACATGGACTTTCATCGAATGAAATAAACTGAGATTGTCGATCTTGGATCTATATTTTTGGTTCAATTGTGTCTATTGAATTTTCATTTCAAGCCCTATTTTTTCTCTATTTCGTGTACAAAAATATGGAAAAAAGATGCAGTATGTAGGGTATCAAATCTAAAGGTAGGATTGAATGACAGGGAAAACTTGATGTGAATTGAACTCAAACAGAGCCATTGTAAACCATTTCATATTGAACAAAAAACTAAAATATCTACATTCTTTATCTACATCAACAATGAGGCTACATACCTAATACCTTGTGGAGTCGATCCCTCCTTGGACGCACAAGCAAGGTCAGTTTCTCCTTGTATGGGTTTGCTCCTCTACACAGTCTCTTCATTGACAGGTGGGTTTGATCTAAAGCAAATGTCAATAGGTTTCTCCTCTGCGCACTCTCTATAATGATAGGTGGGGTAGATCAGTGAAGTGGTTAGTGGGTTTGGAGTGGATTTATTTGTTTTGGAGTTTTGACGCCATAGTGTGTGTTTTTTTTTAGTCTTTTGAGTTTTGTTTATTTTATATTTGGTTTATTTTTTAATTGTTATTTGTTTGTATTATAATTTGTATTTAAATTCATAAACAATATGTGTTATATAGTTATATATAACTCCCTAAACCCCCCTACCCCCCTATATCCACTCTGAANCTAAACCCCCTAACCCCTCAATCCCTAACTCCTAACCCCTAACCCTAAACCATGTCCACCAAAAAATATTTTTTATATTAAACATTGTAATGGTTTCCATATGACACTTGCATCTCAAAGATTCCATTTAGGGCCTTGGTAGTGGTTTTGGAGCATGCACATAGTTCCTATGGTGGATGAGGGTGGAGGGTTAGAAAGTTACCAAGGTTACTAGGTGGAGGGTTAAAAAGTTGTGGTAGATTATCAATATTTACTGATAATTAAAATCAATGAGCACATGCTCAAAATGGGTTAGGAGGTTATAGGTTGGTAGGTTATGAGAGAAATCAAGGTCAATGACTTAGGTTGGTGGGTTATGAGAGAAATCAAGGTCAATTACTTCTAACCAACAAATGATACATAAAATAATATGGCATAAAACTTAACGACAAGCAATTAACCCATATATGAAAATACTTTAAAGATAATAAATCATAGAAAATATATAATTACATTCCCATCCTACATTTCAACAATTCAATATCATTGATATGCTTCTTTGTCCAACTCCAAATCTATATCATCCGGTTCAAAATCGACGTTGAAAGGATTGGACATAGCAACATCATCATCAATGTCATTGATAATTTCATCGTCGATATGATCATTGAGAACATTGACATCTACATCTAGCTCAACTTCTTCGTCTTCTTCATCTAACAAAGATTCTTGCTCATCTGCATCATATTCTTCTTCAATATCATCTTCTTCCACTACATTATACTTTACAGGCCTTCCTCTTAGATCATACCTAACAACATATGATCATCTCGCTTTACCTGGAACATCTGAGTAAAAGACCTACTCACATTGGCTTGGAAAAACATAAAGCTCAGTACCCAACTCAAGTGTCCTTGTATTAACCATGGTAAATCCATTTTCATGCTCAATAACAGTTCTTTCAGGATCATGTTCATTCATTTGTAACCTGTACCATTTGACCTCGAACAAGACTAGTTTAAAAGATTTAAAGCCACATTCAAGTATATCATTCAAATACCCACATTATCTATTTTCAGATACCTATGGATTCCTGTCACTTCTAGAGGAAACATTAGTGACCTCAAGTACTATAGTTATGCCACAATCAAATGTTTTTTTCTTGTCATCTAACTTTTTGATGTAGAATTTATGACCATTGCACCACATAGCCTTGTAATGTTTCAACTGCATTATGTCCAACACGTAAAAAATGCTTTGTCAATTAATTAACATATTTTGAATTAATAAATATTTTAAGAAATAGTAAACCACATACATCAATATAATAGAAAATAAGTAAAAAGTGTGGGTGAATATGCTTCCATGTTTATCATTTAAACCATATGATAAATCAATTTCCCTTTGTGTAAGATTGGTATCTCGATTACAATTAGCCTCTTTGACAAATGTATCCACCCCTTCCCATGATAACCTACCATAACATTGTATACATCGTTCTATCCATATCTTCATCCAACCAAGATTGTTTTCAATGTATAAATGTAGTGCATCTCACTCTTGATCAGCTATATGAGAAAATAACAATTTATCAATAATTAGGTACCAGTTGGTGATGTAGTGTGCTGTTAAGGCACTCTGTGATGTTAAAGTCACCGGTTCAAAACCTGTGAGGACAAAAAATTCAACCCTGTTAAGGGTTGGTGTGGCTCATGCCGGGTGCAATCCCCGGGTGATTTTGATGGCTTAGATGCCCTTGAGTTGCAGTTTCTCATCCACAAGATAGTCCCACAGGTCATGGACAAACTAACAAACAAATATATATATGATACATATACTAATTTCTTACCTTGACGATTTCTATTATATTCCAACTTCCATAGGTGAGGTGTCATTCTTTGTGGTTTTATTCCAATCTCTTCTTTCAAATTGAAAAAATGTTTTTTCTCTAGTTCGATACCTATGGTTCTTAGGGAGGAAGTGTCGATACTCATGAAACACCTCATTTCCTAAACTTCTTGAACACGAGATTTCATCCTAGGACCACATACTAAACATGAAAATTTACCTTTTGTTTGAAGGCCTACAACATATGGATTAATGTCAGTATCAATTATATACCAAGGAATTATTTAAAAAACATGCATTGTATTTTCAAAAAACTATATAATATTAAAGTGTCTTAGTACATTACATACAACAAAAATATGTTAGGCCTGGCGCATCATGAATCGCCCATGCAAGTATTCCATGGAATTAAAATTACTTTTTCCCTATTAGTCTAGAGATGTCATACATGGCTATGTCAGCCCATAACTTTAGTAGCTCGTCAATAAGAGACTCAATATATACATTCATATATTTAATTTGGTACTTACCTAATTGATTGAAAATACACATCATTACTACTTTGTATATATGTATATATAATAAATTATGCAATGAACAAGACAAATGAAATGTTATGTTCAAAAAGTTGTTGTAAACAAATACCTGAAACAATAATTTCCAACATTGTTTGCTCCTTGTTTATTGGCATCCAAGGAGGAACGTTATTATTTATAACAAAAATAGTCTACAATGAGTAAATAGACCCGACCTCTCCAAATGGATTGACACCATCGATTTCCAATGAAAGTCTAATATTATGAGGTTCTTCTTTAAAAATTGGTCACATTTCTTCAATGTTCCTAAATGAATAACCATCTGCAGGAATTCAAAGAACTCCATTTCACTTATGTTTTGTGCATGGTAGTCTATCAATTGTGCTATGCTTTGGCACTTGAACAGTCGCTGCAAATGTGGAATTATGGGAATATGACAGAGAACCTTGTGAGACATGTGTTATTTTAATTGATCGGTTCAATATCTACTGTTTTGACATTGGGGAAATTTTGTTTCCGATGCATATTTTCCATAATATATAATATGATCTTAATGACATGCATCAATACATTCCAATATCTTTCATAATGGCATATGATTATCAGTATGTGCGAGGCAAAGTATTTGATGATGGTAGGATAAATTCACCTAACAATCTACAATGCAAAATATAACTAGTTAATGTAAAGAATATTAATATTAAATATTGCATCATTAATTTACACATTAATTAATAACACTAAGAATGGAGAAACAAAACAAAACTAGACCTTTTGTGTATGTGTGATGAATTATATTACATACCTTAGGATTTGGGTGAGACAAGTGTTTGACAAACCATTCAATACCTTCAATTTCACCAACAACAATATAGAAAAGAGAAGAGTTGTCCTCAAGCCTTCATAAAGGGGTTGTTGTGACTTCTCAATCAAAGGTACATCATCAATATCATCAAAATTGTGACCCATTGGAGCAAAGGTGTCATGGATCAATCTATTTATACCATCATTATCAACTGTAGTATTATCAATGCTATTTTCTTCCATAGGACTAACTTGATCTCCAATATTTTCTCTATCTTCCTCAGTGTGTACAACAAGATTTATACTACCACTTGGTACATTTCCAATATCACACTTAGGACTCCCTTTTTTTATAATTACAAACAATCAAATAATATTAGTGTACGTAACGAATATTGAAAGGATAGAAAGTTCTGCGAATACAATCAATACAAACACATATAATGAGAACTAACTTACCAAGGGACGATATTCATACCCCCCTTTAAACATGTCCTAACTATCTACAATGTCTTTCAATTGTTATTATTAAAAGTCTTCTCCTATTTAAGCCCCTGCATTGATTGAAAGTGCAATACCATTTCCTATCACCATTTGTTTCCAATGACGCAAATAACCTTTGAAGTGTCCTATCATTTTCCTCTAGGGTAATGCTATATGACATTGTAATTAACTGTTACAAAAAAATCCAATGAAGCAATATAATTACAATATACAAACATATTCTACCAATTTCACACATGTAAATGTATTTCTATGGAGCAAAAAACATAATACACATAATAGAGAGGAAGAGAAGCTATGACCCCATGTGAGAGGAACTAAGGGAAATGGAAACAATTTTATGGTTTCCATTTAGTCAAATAGTTGAGAAACATCCTTCCAACATTTGTAAACATTTTTGTTAAATGGTTGGCATGTATCCTCCAACCTTTCGCACTAGGTCAAAATCCAATATTGTTGAAATTAGGGAAAAGGAAAAAACTTGAGATATCACCCTAGTATACAATTTTTAGGATTTACAACATATCCGTAGTCTTGTAACTTGTAACATTTAAATTACCAACAACATGCATGGATTTTTCTTTGAAGGGCATGCATTTTTCATCGTTCCCTGTTTTCATGCTTTGTTATGCATTTTTGCCTTTATGCATTTTTTTTCATTTACAAGGTAGTTTTTAGCCTCTATGCACAAAAGAAGATTTTTGGTTTGAAAATGAAGAACTAAATGTATTACAAGATGTAACATGATAAAATACAAACTCCACATTTTGAATTACTCAATTTGGATACCATATGCGTCTTGGGCGTGCATTTTACAGAAAGACAACTTTGTTGTTTTTTATTTTTATTCTCAGATCTTGATAGTTATTGCCTTATGATTTCAAAAACAATATTCACTTTCATATCATAGTTATCATAGAATAAATATACACTGAAAATCTCAACTATAACAATGTAACATAAATAACAAGAGCTAGAAACATTAACCATTCACAGTAGACACAAGAACACAGGAATTTATCCTAGGAAACCCAACCTTGGGAGAAAACCAAACAACCTTTCTTATAGAAGAATTTTGTCCAAGATATTACTAATACATCACCATTAATATATCAAAATTCCATACAGAGAAAGTCATCCCAGGTCTAGTTCCTCCAAGAGATAGTTCCTAAATAATATGACCAAGAATAACCAAGAGAAAGATCCTCCAAGCCTAGAACCTCTCTAAGATAGCACATAAGTAAGTAGACCAAGAATTGCAACTAGGAAGATGAAACTGGTATGAAGAAAATGGCTAATGTATGCTATAGAAGGAGAACTATGTGTGTCCAACTGAAATGACCCTGCCTATATATATACTTTTCGATGCGCCTATCTTTTTCCTGTGGGTCCGACTTCTCATTTTGGGTCTTCACTTTCACTTTATTCTTTTTGTCTTTTACTGGTGGGGCCAACTTCTCTTCATGGGTATTCAATTTCTTCTTGGGGATTCTTTAATGGTCAGATGGGTCTTCTTATACTTCTTTTTAGAGAATGATTGCCCGAAGTTTCAAAACTTCAACACTCCCTCTCAACGAGGGATACATTCTCCATACTTGGATTTCTTCTATTATAGAAAGGTTGTCCTTGAGCCTGGCTGATGTAGTCTTCTATGACATGCACCCAATTGATGTATACTTCTCCCACATAGCACCAAGTTGATGTATGCTTCTCCCACATAACACCTAGTTGATGTATACTTCTCCCACATAGAAACTTTGGTCTCCAACTGTCCTTGTCAAGTCACATGATCAAGGATAGAGACCACACCTGGCCCATTATCCTTAGCCAAGTCATATGGACATCAGAGGAGAATTCCCGATGCTAATACATGGAGAACATAAAATCCTTGGGCCACTCTACTTATCCAATTTACATGGTCATAAGAGGAAAGTGTTTTCCTGATGCTAATACATGGAGAACAACAACACCCTGGGTCACTCTCCTTAGCTGAATCACATGGCCATCAGAGGAGATTGTCAGCCCGATGCTAATACATGGAGAACATCAAAGCCAGGACCATTATGCTTAGCCAAGTCACATGACCATCGAAGGAGAATGTCTATCTGATGCATATGTACCTTGAGTCTTCATCGATCCTTGATCAAGTCACATGATCAACGATAAAGACTATGCATGGGCCATTCTCTTTAGTGAAGTCACATGACCATCAGAGGAGAATGTTTGCCTAGTATTACCATTTGGAGAAGCATCAACACCTCGAGTCTTTTTTCGGTCCTTTTCAAGTCACATGATCAAGGATAAAGACTATGCCTAGGTCATTCTCCTTATCCAAGTCACATGGCCATCAAAGTAGAATGTCTGCCCGGTGCAGCCCAAAACATCAACACTCCCTCTCAGTGAAGGAGACATTTTGCATCATGCCAAAATCGTCTCTAGATAATGGAGCTTCACTGCTCCCTTCTGTATCATGTCTCGAATGATATGAAATCTTCTCACCTTATGGATATGTATTGGAGCTTCACTGCTCCCTTATACACCATGTATTGGATGAAGTCCCACAAGAATCTTTTGAAGCCACATTGCTTCATGACTTGTGACACTGGATGTGATATACTCTGTCTCTACTGTACTGAGTGCTACAGATAATTGATTTCCCAAAATAAGCTGAAGCAACACCCCAAGGTGCTCAATTTCTTTACCACACTCTCTGCCCAGTCAGAATTTGTATATTCCTACAACTTCACTTCACTACCTGAGACATATCTAAGGCCATATCCAACTATAGCATGCAGGTACCTCAACACATGTTTTGTTGCAACCCAATGGTAGTGTCTTGACTCTACCATATACTAGCTGAAGGTGTTTACTACAAGACAATTGTTTGACTTGGTGTTAACTGGGTACATAAAGGATACAATTCACAACTTGTACATCGTGGGATCCACCAAATATGAATCTAAAGTAGAATCACTCAACTTCTTCATATTTGTCTCCATAGGTGTAGCCATGGACTTGCATTCCATCATATCAGACCTCATCGGTATCCCCTGACCAAGGAAGATATCATTTGATCTCTGTCACACCTCCAATCCAAAGAAATAACACATCC
>JASDQU010237395.1:17029-31951 GCA_032191745.1 Picea mariana | reverse complement strand
CAATACATATAAATATGTATACCAAAATTATTACCTTAATGAAGGTATGCCAATCATGTGTTTTTACCCCACCAAATTCACCTTTCTTCGTTAAGATATTTTTTGTGTTTGAAGAAAACCCTGTGGGAAATTTAATTCTTTGAATGGCCTCTTTTACATCATTGCTTTGTTTCTCCGTTAATAACCATGGAAGGTTATTTCGGTATAGTACTCCGTCTGATCTATTTGAATATCGGATCACACTTCGCATTGCATGATTGGCTTCTTGAATGTCAGTACAAATTTTGACAATTTTTTCTTTGTCCCTCCTACTATCTATGATTCGCCATAACGTTTCAGTCACATTCTTCCCAATATGAATTGTATCAAACAAATGAGCTATTTTTAGCTCCTCATAGTAGGGAAATCTCATGAATTGAGCAGGATAAGATTTCATTCCTCGTGGAAGCCCATTATTAATACCTTCACGATGATTGCGGCCTTCATGAAGCATAGAAGAAATCACAAAAATAATTATCAAATATGGTAAAATAAATTCAATGATTAAATTAAACATTCAAAACATTACATGATCTATGATACATTATGAAATTGAGTACCTTGACGATTTCTATTATATTCCAACCTCCATAGGTGAGGTTTCATTCTTTGTGGTTTTAATCCAATCTCTTCTTTCCCATTGAAAAGATGTTTTTCAGTAGTACGATACCTATGGTTCTTAGGAAGAAGGTGCCTATACTCATAAAACGCCATATTTCCTAAAAATTTTGAATGACGATACTTCATCTTAGGGCCACAAACTGGACATGCAAATTTACCCTTTGTTTGAAGACCTACAACAAATGGATTAATGTCAATTATACGATGAGATTATTTAAAAAGTAAACATGCACCATGATAACATTAAAATATTATATAGTATTAAAGAGCAATATTAGAATGCTTATAAATTACCACAAAAATGTGTTAGTCCAGGGACATCATAAATTGTCCATAAAAGTATTCCATGGAATTTAAATTTCTTCTCCCCAATTGGTTTACATATGTCGTACATTGTGATGCCAACCCATAAATTTAGTAGCTCGTCGATAAGAGGCTCGATATATACATTCATATCTTTAACCTGGTACTTACCTAATTGTTTGAAATTACACATAATTACTAAAGGAATGATATCATGTAATATATATAATTAAATAAATAAACAAAATATATTACGCAAAATTTGAAACAATGAAAATTTTAAATTCAAAAAATTTATGTAAACAAATACCTGAAATAATCATTGTCAACATTATGTGCTCCCTCTTTATTGACATCCAAGGAGGAATGTTATTGTTAATAACAAAAATAGGCCACATTGAGTAAATAGACCTAAGCTCTCTGAATGGATTAACATCATCAGATGCCAATGAAAGCCTAACATTACGAGGTTCATCTTTGAAATCTGCCCATTTTTCCTCAATTTCCCTAAATGCAAAACCATCGATAGGCATTCGAAGAACACCATCTCCACTTCTGTTATGTGCATGGTAATCCATAAATTGTGCTATGCTTTCACACCTGAACAATCGCTGCAAATGTGGAATTATGGGAATATGACGAAGAACCTTTTGAGGAACCCTTTTTGTTACTTGATCGGTTCGATATCTACTAATAAGACATTGCAAACATTCGGTTTTCAAAGCATGTTGTCCATAATATATAATGTGGTCATTAGGACATGCATCTATAGTTTGATAATCCATTCCAATGTCTTTCATAATGGCATGCAAACCTCGATATGTACAAGGTAAAATATTTGACGATGGTAACAAAAATTCACCTAACAATCTACAACATAACAAACAACTAGTTAATGTAAGAATATTAATCGTAAAAATTGCATTCTTATTTTACACATTAATTAACACTAAAAAAAAATAAAAAAAATCAACATTTATGTATAATATGAGATGAAACATATTACATACCTTAGTATCTGTGTCATACAAGTGTTCGACAAATTATTCATAACCTTTAAGTTCACTAGCAGCAATGTAGCAGAGAGAAGATTTTCTCTTGATCCTTCATAAAGTCGTTTATTTTCCTTTTCTAATAGAGGTTCATCATAAATGCTATCATTTTTCCCATCCTCATCCGGCTATGAAAACAAATCTTGGATCATTTGATTTGTCCCATCATCTTCTTCCATGGGATCATTAACTTGATTTGTCCCATCATCTTCTTCCATGAGATCCTCATTTTCTTGGTCATGATGATGTTCATCAGCTTGTACAACATCATTTCTACTAATACTTGGTGCAATATTTTGCGGAATGTTAGAGGGCAACTCTAACTTTATAATTACAAACAATCATGCAAAATTAGTGTATACTATAACAAGCATTCAAACAATATATATACATATATATAATTTTATATAAAATTGACAAAATAAAAAAAGATAATGAATATATAGCTAATTACCACGAGACAATATTCATTCGATCCGCCATTTATGTGACCATATTTCCTACAATGTTTTGTAGCTTTTTCTATTAAAATTCTTACGAGATGTCTGAGGCAATAGTTCTTACAAGGGAAATAACATCTACCATCACCCTTTTCACCTGCTTTACTTTTTTCCCCACCTCTAACAACATTTTGCGACATTCTTCCGCACAAAAATACCCTTTCAGAATTGTCATTATTATAGCAAGATTGTCGCAACATCTTTAAATTGTCAAATATTTATAGTCCAGTTTTAGGTCACTATCGTCGCACTTGTGATGACAATGACCTAAAAATATTTATTTTTTTACCTATTTATTTTAGGTCATTTTTAACGGTCAATTTTTAGGTTAGGTCATACGTCGCTCTTGCGACGGACAAAGTACATTTGTCTCTCTTGTGATGAACATTGACCATAATAATTTGGTCAAACTAAATGCATCGATATTGCAATGAATACGGGGTGGATTTAAAAAAAATGAACTTTTTCTCTTGCATGTTGCGACGAAAGAGTACTTTTGTCGCAAGTGGTCGTCGCAAAATTTTCAATATGTAGTAGTGATACATGTCATCAAGGTTGTGCTCCAATCATACAATTTTGGTCTCAAACATTCTATGGTGTAGAACATTATTGCTTGGGAGGCTTGATGCAATATGGGAAATCAATAACACAATTGTCTTCACACTAATATTTGTAATCTCACCTATTGGGAGTTGGTTCCCAACTTTCTATGTCTAGACTAAGCAGTACAATGCAATGTATTCATTGATCGTAAGACCAACGGATCCTTTACCTTTTAAGTTTACAACATATCATCATCGATGTAGTCTAGTAATAAACTATATATCTTATGTTTCAATATTTAAGGATAGCCCCTTGATCATGAATGCATATGAGTCGGGTTCCCAATAATCTATCAATGTTACAAGAAATCTTTGTTGTTCCCTTATGCTACTACAATGGAAAAACTTGTATAATCCACATCTTCAGAGGGATTATTGGGCCTCCTGATCATTCATCACATCATTTTCAACTTCCCCATGCTCTATCTCCATCCACTCTATCACTATCTTGTAAAATCCAAATCATTTTTGAGTTAAATATTTTTATTTTTCAATAGTTGCATAGGTGTATGTAACCCACATTGAGAAAAGTTAGGTACATGTCTGTGTGATTTTAAAAATATCATTACCCACTCAAAAATTCACCAAATCTAGAAAAAGTGCAACTTAAAATGAAGAGGAGGAAGACAACATTTGTCTTCCTTGGACCTTCTTGAGTGTAAAGTGTTGGAAGAATTCCTATACACGTTCAACCTTGGGTGGAGGAACTTGGAGCCTAGTTCCATCATGGTGTCGTAGTCGTTACATGTTGTAACCAACCCCTTTTTATATCATGAATAAAATAACTCTCATTCTCATCTGATTCTTTTTGTTATTTTATGATTCTGATGATATTATGTGTATTTTATTTTGAATCTAACATTGAATCTAAATTGTTTACAATTGGTTAGTTAGCAAATAACCACTTTCTTGCATTTTCATATTTCTTTGTCTATGGGACTTTCTGAAGGTTGTTGAGAAGGAATTACATAGGGAAATACATAAAGTGGGATTTTAACACACCCAACCCCTAAGTACCTTTTTGAGGGATGGGGCATCAAAATTTATCTTTCCTTAATCATCTCGAAACCTCTTCTCGGGAYCTCCATCCTCTTCTTCTCATCAAGAGATTTCCAACTACTGCTACCATACTCAAATATGAGCTCTGGATTGAAAGCTATGGCCCTTTAGGGTTCTTTAATCCTTCATTAAATGGAATCCCTTAAAACCACGTGGCACCCATGTGGCTCCCTGTCACCTGACACTACACCTCATCATAGTATACAAAGACCTTTCCAACCTAGAGTTAACATTTATCTATCTCGTATAGGTCTACTAGTTTAATTAACCATCAACACAATGAAATCCAACTCTTTACCAAAATCTCCAAGGAACTCGGATTCATTAAGATTAATTAGCACCCAAGTCTTCAGAATTTGATGAAATTCCTCCTCCAGTTCTCATCAACCCAAATCTCTCGAAGTTTTGAAGTCTCAAAGAGGGTCTCTTTTCATTTAATTAATTATATTTAAATTATTCGACAGTTGCAGGAGCGGGAAAGTAAATATGGGCCTTCGGCCCATTTCAAATCATCAAATCACACCACTCCAAACCTCTAGAGTTTCTAATTCCTGGACTCCTGAAGGGTCCAAACTTACACATGGTGACACATTAAACGCAGAGGTAGGGACAGGTGGATCTGATCCTTTGACCAAATTAACCCCAAYATCCTAGCATCCCAAATTCCTTGAAATTCTGAAGTCCCAGAGTCCTGACACATGGCTCCGGTCTTYGGCCCTTTTGGAGAATACATACTAACCTCCTAAACCTCCTGGAGTCTTGAACTCCTGAACTCCTGGGGTCCCATTAGACATTAAGTCCCTGCTGCATGGTTGTTTGACTTAATGTCTAATGAGACCCCAAGAGTTCAGGAGTTTGACACACGATAGAGAATATAGATGACATGTGGCCCTATCAATGGGAGACACATATCATGCTCCAATTGGCATATACGTTCTGTAAAAAAAATTAACCAAGGTGACACATGGCATGTTTCATATGGGTCCATGTCACCCTATGTGATGTCATCATGCCACATCACTTCGGGATGACAACCTTCAATCGTATTCTAGCCTCTCCTACCTACGAGATCACCCAGATCTCTGAATCCTGAACTCCTAGTAGCGACCTCCCAACACCCATTCTATCCTACAGTCGAGATCTATAGCCTTGGATCTATAGATATACGACCTCCATATCTTGGAAACTTCATGGTTTGGGGGTTTTGCTGTGTAATATCCTCTTTACTCCCAGAATGGTCAGCGTTAGGATGCCCATGGTATAGATCCAAAGGTCAAGAAAGATCATGATATGTTCTTGAATCGGTGTTCCTCGTCGCTTCACGACTTCGGCGTTTGGGGGTTTCACTTTCTTATCACTCACGTTCTCTGAGAGTAGAAATTCACCAAAGTTCCATACGCAAATCCTTCCACTAGATGATTGGATGGATGGGAGGGTTTCTCAATGGACTCGCCATATCAGTGGCTCACAACTATAGATCAAATTTCCCTAGTTTTCAGTGTTCAGCCACTCCTAGAGGGACACCTATCAAACCAAAACACGTTGGCAATATGTGTGGCACCTACCTCTAGTTACTGACACCTCTTTACTATGTCACAAGGACACCACACATGGAATCATCGTTGCTAGACGCGTTTACCCCCATGTACTCTTGACATGATATGCACGTCCCCACGATCATATGGCTAAGAGGGGTCATAAAGGATCCTTGGATCGATGATACACATTACTTCGCAACTCTGAAATTCATGAGTTTTGGTGTTATGATACCTCTATTCTCTTGAAGTGGTCAATGTCGGAATGACCACGATTTATATCAAACGGTCAAGAGATATATTGAAGAACCCTCATATCGACGGTCCTCTTTGCTTCGCGATGGAGAATTTGATCAAGGTTTAACAATGGGATAGATCAAATGGTCATAGTTAAGGAAACCTCTAGATGTCAAACAACCACGCTAGTAACCATAACAACATGTTACCTTTGGTTAGTTTCAAAGGTTGTAAAGTCACAACATCCTGGAGCTCCGAATTCCTGGAGTTCTGAAGTCAAGGTAGCTTAGCTCCTCTTGGACTTGGTGAAGGGTTCCAAGGTCCTGGTCATATGGAACTTTATTGAGCTCCAGAGGCTACACTCATAGTTCTTAGCCAAGATTTGGTCAAGGCCTTGGGAATGAGCCTTTGGTCTCTTAGGCTACTAGTTTGAAGGGAGTGCCTCCCATTCACGGAAATTAAGTTCTAAAACAAAAAAATGTAATTCTCAACCAATGCAAGAATCATAATCTTATTCTTAGATTCATTTATAGACCCACGTCTAACAATCCTCCTATTTCTAAGAAGATATAGATAGAAAACCATTCAGATGCAAGGGTTTACAAAAGAATAACAAAAAATTCTAATATAAATCAAGCACTGTGAATATTACTCGTAGACACAGACATTCAATCATTATTTCAATTCCAGTGCATAGGGTAAATGGAATACTTATCTATTATAGTCGATCATTGACCATTGACTATCAATATTCTCCTTTCCACCTAACCATAGGCTCAGAGGCATTCAATATTAACACTCTGGCCACCCCCATGCCAATCCATGATATCACTAGGGAAATTTTCAAGTTTCTCAGAGGTTCTTTATCTATCAAAACCTTTGCGAGGTTTATCAGATGCTCCTTCAAAATCAATATCACAAACTTCTACTCAAGTAAGGTTTTTCTACAAATTCTTATAGATCCTTTCTCTTCTTCTCTCCAATAACCAGAACAACTTAATCTTCCAATTCTTCTTCTCAACTCAAGATCCTCACATGCTCTTCCTCTTTTTCTCTTCATATCCAAGTCGCATGCCCCCTATGGGATTGGTCTCTATCTTTTCTTCCTTTGTGTGTATTCGTGCACACATTTTTCCTCCCCAAGAAGGTTTTGGACCTGTCCTATTCTTTTTGTTAGAAGAAACTTGGGTCAATTTGGACCTGCAGGAAAACTGAACTCTATGGTACTTCAGGCTGACAATTTTCTATCTCCTCAGCTAGACCCTCCATGTTTACATTCATGGGGGTAGTTGATTGTTCAACCACTGGTACTTATTTCATTAATTTATTCTTCCTTAGAATTTGGATGAGGCTTATTATTTCAGCAAGGATAATTTGGGTCATTTTGATGTAATGAACTCTCTCCACAGTTTCCTCACTCTTTCCTCTAGTCATATCATGGCTAGTACCTCAAGGATTCACCCCCATAGTCAGTTATTAGAAATTTAAACCATAATAAATTTACATTTTTCCCATGACATAGCATGGTGTTCATAAATAAATTATTAATTACAAGCTGGTGGGGAACATGGGTGTTACAGGGATCTACTCCAAACGTAGGATTCCAAGTGCACTCTTCTTCCCTTTTCCTAAAATTTAGTTATCATAGGTAGTTATTCCTAATTGATTGCTTAATTAGAGTTTGAGACAAGTTTCCTTGGGTTTTGATCTATTTTGGTTGTGACCCAAATACCATAGGGATTAATTTCCTGTAACACTTGCGCATGCACATGTGACTCCAAATTTAAACTAGTAGTAAGTGGAGTTAACTAGCCAAAAATGGAGTTGGCTAGTTATAATAAGAATTGGCTATTTCGGAATTAGGAATTCCAAAAATAAGACTAGCATTAAGTGGACTTAACTAGCTAATAATAGGGTTAATTATGCACAAGTAAAACCTCATGTATGCAAATCATGTATGTCATGCATGCGACTCTTTCATTTCATGCATGTCATGCATGCAACTCATGCATGTTCAACTAATTATTCATGCAACTCATGCATGTTGAAATAAACTCCATAACTGATGTGACTAAACATAGAACTGACGCTAAGTCATGTATGATGAACTAAACTCTAGTGGAAGTGCACATTTGTCTAGGAGGAGGATATTCCCATAAAAGGAGGAATATTCAAGGTGAAGTGTGCTTTTATCCTTGTCACTACGTAGTCACTTCTATGTCACTACCACCTAGTAAAAATAGAAATGTTATAAATAGACATGTTAAAATAGCAATCCCCCTAAATAGTAGGAAAATGTGGAAAATGTGGAAAATGTGCATGTACACCAACACACCCCCTGAATAAAAATTGAGGTGTGTACAACATATGGGTCTTGGAAATATGTAGCCATGTTAGGTACATGTTACAAAAAAACTATGTGAACAAATACGAGGTAAAGAGGGAAAACCCAGTGGGAAGAAAATCCCAAAGAATCCTAGCGATGTCAACTGTTATGTAGTTGTGTCCTTCACTCCCAAGATATCTTGCAAAGATTAAAAATTATTCTCAATGAGGTAGTATCGTATGGTGTCAAAACTGCTTGGGCTCATTGAGATGAGCTCATTCTCCAACATGTATCCTCGTAGTTCATCCTATTTCCCAAATAGACCCTTGAATGGGTCCATAGTTCATTTGGTGTGGAAGTAGAATCTACGTGGAAAAGTAGATCCAAATATATTGACAATATTAATAGCCCGTATGCTTCATCCATCTCGTTGAAATACTTTTCTTTCTCAACTGCGGATTTAGGCTATGATTCAGTTCCCATTGTAATCTTGTAGAGTCCTTTTCTTCTTAGTGGAAGCTCAATTTTGGGCTTCCATTCAAAGTAATTGAATGGTATGAGGATCACTGACATGGGATGATCCACTCTCTATGTGATATTCAATCCTTTGTCACCTACAAATAAAATATATTCTTCTCCTTTATCTCCTACAAATAAAATTAGTGCTTCTCCTTACAATCTCAACCTATGCTTTGCAAAGTAACTATTATTTTCTTATTACAAGATCCTCCTAAAATATGATACCATGTAAAGAAAATTAGTGTCTATCCTTACAAGATATGATACCATGTAAAAATTCTCACACAAGAATCTATTTGTGAAGAAGAAGCTAACCTGCTAAGCACGCTAATCTAGTTGCTAAGAAGAAACAACACTTGCAAGCATGAGACCAAAAATAAAGAAGAGAGAATGAACTACTGAATTCATTATAATGAATTGATTTACAATGAGAGAGTGATACATATATAGAACTCTCCATGAGAGAATAATTTTGCACTAGGTTAGGGATTCCTTGTGCATGCACATGTGGCTCCAAAGTTAAACTAGAAATAAGTGGAGTTAACTAGCCAAAAATGGAGTTGGCTAGTTATAATTAGAGTTGGATATTTTGGAATTAGGACTTCCAAAAATATGACTAGTAGTAAGTGGAGTTAACTAGCTAACAATATATCATGCATACAACTCATGCATGTTTAACTAATCATGCATGTTGATATAAACTCCATAACTAAAGTATATAAATATAGAAATTCCACTGAGCCATGCATGAAACTCATGCATGTTGAACTAAACTCTAGTGTAAGTGTGCATTTGTCTAGGAGGAGAACATTCCCATGGAAGGAGAAATATTCAAGGTGAATTTTGCTTTGATTCTTTTCATTTCCTAGTCACTTCCATGTCACTACCACCTGCTAAAATAGACTTGCTAAAAATAGAAGCCCCTCTGAACAGTAGGAAAATATGGAAAATGTGCATGTACACCAACAACAACAATAACCATAATCTATCCTCACTAGAAAAATACATCATATTACCTTTCTCATAACATACAATTATCATGAGATGCTATCATTAAAATTTCAATTATGAATTTGAACATGTTTTCTACAGAAAGAAAATTTCACAACCATGAGATCCTTATCATAATTCTTATCCCTTGCATGCAATGGAAACCAACCTTTGTTAATGGATTACACTTACCTCCATATCCGAGGAAATATACCTACAATCTATCCTCCTTAACAGAGATTTATTTATCAAAAAAAATGTGAGTATTCATGTATGTACAATATTTTCATTGCAACATTCAAACAAAACATGAAATGATCTTAGAATTAAATCACATCAAGAATTTAGTCATCTTCAACAATCAGCATATTAATTGTAATGAAATATTATTTCCATATTTATGTTATATTAGCACACACATGAATTCACATAATGAAATAAAACATATGTTCCAATATTCGTGTATGCACACACACAACACACACCTCCACATTCCCTACTTATACACATTCACCTAATGTACTCTTGCTATATAGTGAATACAATAGCGTCATGTCACCATGAAACATTGGAGGGATAAACCAATGAATTGACATATCACCCAACCCCCTCCCTAACACTTATTCAACCATATGGACACCTTCATGTTCATCAAAACATAACACCATGAACATAATAATTTCTCTACTTAGAATCCCTTAGGAGTATTGGAAGGCCTTTCCTTTCTTTTCTCATCAGTCCCTCAAAAAACCCTTCCCCTTTTTCAATTTTATCAATGCTGGCAATAAGGTTACAGTGAAATACATTGACACAAAAATGGAGACTACTATATACTTGTGCAACGATATAGGATTTCTCACATGGCACTTAATTTCACAACATGAACACAAGTCATAATTTTCCTTGGTTACTATGTCATAACTAGTTTAACATGGCATTATGTCATATGGATGCATTAGAAATATTTTAACAATATTTACATGTGTTAGGCCTATTTTCTTTATCATACCCCAACTTGGGTGTCAATCACACATATGCATTAAAATATCATTAATAAATCAACTATGATATCAAACATTATTAAAGGAATTCTTAGACAAATTTCCTTTAGAACACATGTATTATTGGCATGACCTAATTCATACCTATGTGGATTCCATCAACACCTATGATGTTACCTATTTAGTTGGTGTCTCATGGGATCCTACATCATCCCTTCACCAACATCTTTACAAGCATCTTATTTTCTTGTTTATGTGTTTGTTACATAACTATCAACAACAACAATAAGTCATCATGACACACTTCTTATATAAATAGAAGCATATCATATTTATCCAATATGAAACATTATATATACCCATGCATATCTATATGAAATTTACTACATATCCATCAATATGTTTACTTGTGCATACACATTCCATCGATTTTTCTCTCTTGCATTTATCAACATTCCTAGGCCTTACTTATTTGCACAAATTATCTTTCTTGATCTAGATAAATATATCAACATAACTAGATATGAGTTAAGGAATTATCTCTTCCAAACCCTATGCATAGCATGGATTCACATAGAATAGCTAATATACTCTATGGACCTACTACCAATCACACAATAGATCATTAGTTGTTATTTTCTCACCCACAAAACAATCCTTAGCTCATACACATAAACTATGTTTGGTACTTTCATAAGCATACAACTCTACTCTACAAACAAAATAGAGTTTAGGATGATTAAAGCTCCCTCATTATCATAAATTCAATGTTGGAAATTCCCAACAATGTGGTCTCATTTTCCATAAAATTTATAGCTCTAATGCTATCCTAGCTACCTCCAAAATTATGCATCCTTTCCCTTATCTCGAGTTTCCTTTACACTTTATCCAATTTCAAAATTTGGTCTTCACTTCATTAGATGATTATCAACAGAGTTCAACGTTGTCTCATAAGACAATTCAATACAATGGAGTGCTTCATTCCACTGCTAACACCTTTTAGGTGTGTGCAAGTTCATCATTTTCTTCCATTCTCTACACATAAAATGTTGTCGTGTTGGTTCATATGCTGCAACTCTTTCAGGAATACATATAACTAACCCACTAAGATGGTTCACCCATAACATGCATGAAGTGAATGTTCATTTTTTCTTGGTATGTTTCCTCTACCATACATGGCTTTCAATGACTTAATCATATGCAATCACAACTCCCATCATGCTCTGTCACCTCCATTACTTGGTTTCTTTTCCTTAACTAAAGGGGTTAATAACTTACACCCTTCTTTTATGCATAAATATTGCATTCTCTATCTATTGGTATATTCCATGTTCCTTATACTTCATGTTGTTATTTTTCTAGATATAATAACCAACCGCAATAATTAACATCTCCCAAAAACATTCTTTAAAATCTACATTACATATGATAATCATAATTAATGCATTGCATGCATTCTGGTTGAGGGAGGTATCAACCTTGATTCCTTCTATTTTCATATTATACCCTAAATTCAACTCTACAAGAAATCCTCAACCATATTTATTCATGGCATTTAGCCTCTTGTTACCAAGCATTAAAATTAGGCTCTTAGCCTTTCTCTACTTATAAAATAATGCTTATACCATATCTCCACATAATCCTAGTCACACTTGGTCCAACATTCAACCTACTAGTTAACAAGCACCTTAGACTACCATACTTTTACCCATCCGATTTCACCTCCACACCATTGCTCAAGTGCTAATATGAAATATATGTAGTCATACTTGGTCATTTCCACATCTAGTATGTTCATTTATCATCATAGATCTATTTCCCTACGTTTAATATACTTTGGGGGTCATCCACATCAATAATTGCACTGTCAAATCAATCTTGGAGGCTCTATTATACTAATATTTCATAGTAACTATAATATATTATAAAACATGAACCTTCTATTCTATTCTCCTATGAAATATTTTTCCAATGATTGTACTCATTCTCAATTCTGAGTTTGTAGTTGAAGTTATAGCACCTAGAATTTTGCAACTACTCAATTTCTATGCTTTTTTCTCATGCAGTCAAGGTTGAAGACAATTTTCCTCCTCATATAGAATAAAAATTGACAAGGAACATAATTTTTTTTATATCAAGCATTGTTATTAATTCTAATTGTGAAMTCTTGGCAAATTTTAGCTTGGTGATATGATATTCCAATCATTATTTGCATCTATATGGAAATGTCAGCGTATCAATTTTTTCATTTAATTTATTCTTRGGAAAAATGGGCACTAAACACTAATTCCCAAATGGTCCAAAACTGAAAATTTTTACTAAGAAAAGTTGTTTCAAATATTCAAAATATAAACTTATCCACTAGGAAAATGTTTCCACAATTTTGTCTCAAGTCACATTGATCAAAATCTGGACCAGGGGTCAAATTTTAGCTCAAAAATCAACATTCTCGGAATTTCCTCAAAACGAACGTGAGCGTAGCCCTCATCGTTGCAAACCCAACACAACTCGTTTCATCTCAAACGGACATCGGGAGTGAGAGATATCGCGATCTGTTCGAATCGCCAAATAGGTAAAAAATGGGTACGCTGACTGTGTAGTCTGTATAGTCCGTACGAATGTTGACGTGGCATGACCATACACTGATGTGGCAGGTCTGTACATGATGACATGGCAGGGTATGACTCACATATGGCAGGTGATGTGGCAGTCATCTATTGGTAGATTTTGGGCGAATCATTTGTTGACACGTGGCAATTGTTTGGTCAAATCATGGGCTGCCACGTGGCACCCCGGTATTGGTCTATTTGGTTTGTTAATCAAAATTTTGTATAGTCCACCAGATTCGAACCGTGGACCTCCCCCTTTACCAAAGCCTTCGCAAATTCCGGCTTGCCAATGCGCCACCGTACGTTACTTATTATATAAATAGTTTAGAATGTATTTAAGTTTACATTATATTATGGTTGGCGTGGGGTTGGGCCGAGGCTTAGCCCTAGCCCGCGGTTTTATATGTGTTAACCATATGGTCATTGTATGTATATGTGGGTGCGAATGTGTCACGAAACCCATGGTTCTGTGCTTTGAAACATATGACCGTAATCTTTGTTAAACGGAGCGCGAGTTCAGTTTTTCAAATGGGTTTGCCCACCAACCGTTTGCCGCCACTTGTCATTATTCCATTTGCCATTATAAACTCAACCCTTTTTATTTGAGCGCGTGGTCACATGGTGACTCCGGTGACCGAGAGCTAGGCGGTTAGGGGCTGGGCGCGCCCTAACCGTCCTATAGTTTGGACCGGTTTTTGGTTATGCGCAGGTGCTGTGTTTAAACACAGATTTGGAGCGTGTTCTTGGTAAAAGCACACAGAGGTGTGTTTTGGCGAACCAGAGCCAGCAAGCTTGAAGAAAGAGGATGGCAGGAGGCCTATCTTTCTCATTTTTTGGCCGAATGAGGTGCCGTAAAAGCCTAGCTAGGGGTTTTTGGACGTCCTGAATCCATTGGCACTATTATCAAGGCCATTTGAAGACTTCTTTTGTAGGCTTTTAGCCATTGAAGTTTCAGCAAGTTCCAGGGAGCTTGAAGCCCTCATTGATTGAGGACATGTTTTGGTGAGCCTATGTTTGTTTTTTGTGACTGAATAGTCATTTTTGACTAATTGTTATGTTCTGAACACATTGGGATAGGTTTCAGAGGCTTTTGAGGACTTTTACAGGTGTTTTTTCCAAAGAGAAGCTCATTGAAGCTTATGGCCACATGTAGAAGAGGTCATGCCTGGATGAGCCATTATCCATTTTCAGAGTTTTATTAGTCATTTTTGGAGTTTTTATGTGTTCTGATCTCAATGGTACAGTCTGTTTTTCCATTGGAGTTTAGCAGCAGCTTGTAAAAGAATCTTTGACAAATTAATCCCAGAGAGCCAAGTCCATTGATGGAGGCTCAAGGAGATGTAGCCCGGAGGGGGGTGAACTCCTTTATCATGTTGTGATTGTTCTAAGTTTGATGGTTTAATTGCTGCAAGTTATGTTGTTGTGTATTTATTGAAAGTACATATTTAACCATTTAAAAGAACATATCCTCACACATAAGCATTTACAAGAAGATACATGAACTTAACACATAAGTTTATCTTGCATAT
>JASDQU010237394.1:0-16941 GCA_032191745.1 Picea mariana | reverse complement strand
CTGTCCTATAGCTGAATTGGTGACCAAATTGCATAGACCTTGGCCTCTTACAATTTGTGATGGGGTGATTTCTATGTCATATTCTTGTAAGGATGTGACCCAGTTTGCCCTTTTTTCACCTAGTTCTTTTTGTACTAACAAATTTCTAACAGCCGGGTAAGGGATAATGATTTTCGTCCTAGATTTCAACAAATAAGACCGAAAGTGTTTTATTGCTTTAAAAACAGCATAGGCTTGTTGATCAACTGCTGGGTAATTAAGTTCTTCCCCCTTGAAGGCTGCGCTCATAAAGGCAATTGGGACTTCATTGTTTTCAGCGTTCTTTTGAGTTAGGACATTAGCATAAGATTGGTCAGAGGCAAACGTGTAGAGGGTGAAGTCTTGTGAAAAATCATGGCTCATTAGAGAAGGAGCATCTAATATGACCTTTTTTATTGACTCAAAAGCCTGACTTTCGAAAGGTCCCCAATGGTAATGTACATCCTTTTTTATTAAGTTTTGTAATGGTCTCACCATTTCTGAAAAGCTGGGGACAAATCTCCTAACAAAGTTTATCTGACCTAAGAAGGATTGCATTGACTTTTTTGAAGAGGGAGGGGGCAGTTTTGAAATGAATTGGTTTCTTTCAGGGTCAATAATCATCCCTTCATTCAATACAATGAATCTGAGGAGCTTACCTTGTTCTACTGCAAAGACATATTTTTTAGGATTTAAAGAAATGTCATACTTACATCATCGTTGTAGAACAGATCTTAAATGAGCTAGATGATCTTCTTAATTTTTTTAGAAGACAATGATGTCATCTAGGTAAACTACTATTGATTCATTGATTAAGCTGTGGAAAGTGATGTCCATCGCTCTCTAAAAAGTGGCACCGGCGTTTATAAGTCCAAAGGGCATCTTTCTATAAGCGTAAGTGCCCCATGGGGTACAGAAAGTAGTTTTAAGCTGGTCTGAGGGGGACGTAAGGACTTGGTTATACCCTAAAAAACCATCCAACAAGGACAATCTTTCAGAACCAGATACCTGTTGAAGGATCTATTCCATGGGAGGGATAGGGTAGTTGTCTTTATCAAACGCGCGGTTAAGATTTCAGAAATCGACACATAGTCAGATTTCACCACTCTTTTTTCTCACGGAGACAAGATTAGAGACCCATTGTGTGTGCCTAACTGGGAAGATTATTTTATCCTTCAGAAGTTTGTTTAATTCCTTCTTGACCATTGGTTTGAGTTTTGGGTGCATTTTCCTTAACATTTGTTGAAAAGGTTGGGTTTGGGGTTTCATGGGAATAATGTGTTGTATGATGTTAGGATCAACGATTTTTAGGTCATTGTACGTCCAGGCAAAAACATATTTGAATTCCTTAAACAACTTGATAAATGCTACCTTTTCTTGCTTAGAACACCCCAACCCTAAATTAATGTACTGTGGGTTGTCTTTGGTTCCCAAATTTACTTTTTCATTTGTCAAGGAGGAACTATTTGTTTTGCAGTTCGCTGACTTCCTGAACTTATCGTGAAGATTTTCATCATGGGTACCTTCGTCGATCACTGCGCCCTGGAACGTTTCGTCCATATGCAGAAAACTTATGATCTGTTGATCGTCATAGAAGACTCTACAATTCATGATGTTGTCTGGTATGGATAGCCTGAACAACAGTTCGACAGAAAATGCATTCGAAAGTAAGCCTTCTACAAGAAAATTTTTTGAAGCGGCGTTAGCTAACAAATCAGCTTCAGAATTATTCAATCTAGGAATAGAATTTATGTTAAATGTGGAAAACTTATTTATCAAATTCCATACCTCAGTCTGATAGCTTTTAAGGTGCGGAGATAAATAGTGGATAGAATTTTTTACCTATGTAACCACGATTTCTGAATCACTTAAGATAGTTAAATTTTGAATGTTCATATCTAGTGCTTTTACGAAGCCTTGCAGGAGTGCCTCATATTTGGCCATGTTGTTTGTACATTCAAATTCTAACTGGCAAGCAATCAGAGTCTTATTACCTACTGGATCGATGAGCACACACCCTGCACCGGCTCCTTCCTTCGATTTTTATTTTTGTTAGGTGCATGTGACCACTAAGAGAAGGCTGTTGACTGTGTGCATGTCATAATTTCATATTGTTGTTCCAGGTCAGTGATGGTAGAATTTTCGGCCATGAAATTGCCGAAAAAAGTATCCATCCTCTATATTTCAGGCAAATTGGCAGAAGAAGTGAATGGTTCATTGGGATCATTTAAATCATTCACCGTGAACTTCAGATAACGTTCACAATTTACCTTGATTTTGTTGGGCTTTCCATTCTCAGGCAGCCACAAGTGAGACCAATCCATCACAAAATAGCCATGTAATTGTTCTGACTAGTCTCTACTTAAAAACAAACCATAAACTTCTGGGATATCTACAACAATGATATCAATCACTTGATGGACTTTAGGATTAGATGGCAATCTTATAAGAACATTTTTTAATTCGCCTATCACTTTAACACTAGTTCGATCAAGCTGGATAATTTTCAAGTTGGAAGGTTGAACTTCAGCATTAATCTTTTCACAGACAGACCAAGGCATTACGTTAGATGATGCACTTGAATCTACCATACATTTATGTACATTCCTATTGAAGATTTCGAAAGTCAACAAAAATGGAGGGACATTTCTATGAGTATTAACAATAGAAGTCTGTTGTTTTTTAATTGCAGCCTGTGAAACTGTTTTATCTATATTTGTTACACTATTTACAGGAAGGTCTCTTTTGTCATGAAGCTTGGATGTAGTTTTAGCAGAGGCCTTCTGAGGAATTTTGGGGCTATTTTGAACACCTTTGTTTCTGTTCGGATTGTTATTTTTGTTGTTCTCCATGATATTCTACAACATCTTTTACAAAAGAAAAGGGAATTTTAATAATTCATAAACAGAAATGTTAGTCCTAAGATTTTTTAGATCTTCAATCAAATCATAATCTAAACTAGGGTTTGTTGAATTCTGTTTAGTCTCAATCGATTTAGACCGTTTTGGAGGTAAATTCATCGTAATTTCAGAAGAGGGCTTATTTGTTGTCTTTCTCCTGGTATTGTAACGATGCACTGTTTCGAAATTAGCTTGAAAAATGCTATCTGAAAAGTGTCTGAAAATGTTCGGAGAGGATTCATCTTCTTCTATTGTCTCTTGTTCAGCTACTTCTTCAGGAATCTTGGGGGGAATCAAGTTATCGTTGTCTTTGATGATCATTTGAATAGAAAATTGTAGGCTTTCTAGATTTAGGCCTTCAGTATTTGAGTTAGATTGGTTTGTGGGAAATAGATTCCTAAAAGGGGGTTTGTAAGGCCCTTTGCTCAAAGAAGCTTCTTCAGCCAACCTTTTCAAATCTATAACTTGATTGGACAATTTCTAAATGACTTTCTATAAGTTTTCTATCTCTGAACTCTCAGGTTGAACTTTGTTTTGGGGAGGTCTAGGAAGGATTTTGATTTTCTTCTTGGAGGATGAACTAGTTTCTATCTCATTACTAATATTGTCTTTTAAGCTGAGAATATATTTCTCGATCTGACTGGATTCTTCAAAGGCTTCTATCAATGTGGCTTTCTTGGATCTCTTAACCCAGATGGCTATGTTTTGATGTAAGGCTTTCATGTAGTATGCAACAATAAGATTCTTGGCAGGCATCGAATCCATGGGGATTCGGTTCTTAGTGTTAGGAACCTTTGATTAAAGTCTTTGATCCTTTCATTGGGGTTCATTTTTAAACTAGAAAGCTCCATGACTAGAACATTAGGAGACTTGTCATCTCCAAACTTCTCAAGGAAACAGGACTCAAATTTATCCCATGACATGATGGTGTGGGGTTGTTGGGAAAAGTATCAGGTAGAGGCATTGCCTTGAAAGGTGTAGGGAAACAATCTACAGACCACGTCTTCGTTCTCAACACTACAGAGCCTAATGGCTAGCATTAACTTTTTGATGTGAACTTCAACGATATGTTTGGAGTCCGGGTCAAATTTAGGGAGCCATTTCTCCAAGTGTTTGGGTAAAGAATGTTGAGGCCCAGGTATAGCCACTGCATCTTGGTCTAGCCAGGGTCTGGTGGGATTGTTCGCATTGTCCATAGGTGTGGGTGGTGTCAAAGGCTGAGATGAGGAACTGCCTTCGTTTGAGGATTTTTCTCCAGAAGAAGAGGGAGATGAAGGGGGTGGTGATGGTGGAATACCAGATCCTCCTACAGTAGGAGTGAGGATATGATTTGGATCTGTAGGCTTTATGGTAAGGTCAGTACCTATGAGTTGTTCCATGATATTAGAGAATTCTAATGGTTGGTTCAAAGGTCAACTTGGTTGTCTAATACGGGCTAAGGCACTATGCATTCTTATGAGGGATTGACGAACAATATCTTGTATGTCACCACCTGGGGGATTTGGAGTTACTGGTTCAACTGTGATCCGCAGATCGTCATTTGATGTGGTTGCTTTTTGAGGGACAATGGTGTCATCTGAATGAATTCCAGTTACTATAGGTGAGTGGGTAGTTGGGGGAGGATTCTTACGACCTCCTCGTGCCATTAATATTTTTTAGGCCCTCCTTCTAGCGCCATTTGTTGACGAGCAAAATTGACTGCTCGTCAACTGGAGGAGTGAATCCGGTCTGGGGTTGTCTAATTATCCCAAGCCGTTTGGATTAATTCACTCCGACGGGTTTAGTGGCTCCATTGGCCGATCTAAGTCATAAAGAAAGTGAAAAAATAACTAAAGTAAAAACAATGATCTAATAAATAACAATCACTAAAAATATACATACATCTAATTAACATCTACAGTTTAACTAACTAATACTCATAAAATAATTCTAGTTATCATATGTACAATATATTCAAATAATGACTTTTAATCTAAACTCATAGAAAATCCAACATTTAATGGTTCTTTCGTTGAAATTAATAAATAAAACTAAAATACTGTTTATTTTTTAGTTTATTTCCTTAGATATAAACACTCATGAAATCAAAACATAAAACTGCCTAATTAAACAGAACATGCTAGATAGTAGAAAATGTTTTATATAGAGAAGACTTTTACATTTAACAAGCTGACGAAATCAAGAAACAAGCTAACCTGTTATTTGCATCCAATGTCTGTTTGTTGTTGAATATCTAGCCACTTTTATCTGACGAAGTAAACCTGCTACAGATCTTGGGACTGCCCCTAATAAATGAGGAACGATAATGTTGGAGATTGAATTATAACAACAGAATATTTAATAGAAACAGTTACAGTAATCATATGATTTGTAAATTGCTATGACGAGATAAATCTTTCTGTAAGAACTTGCAGGCAAACATTCAACATAAATTAGAGATGAATCTACTAATTTAAATTGGATAGATGATCACTGTGTGTGTTTTTTTTTTTTGCAACAGGAAATATAGACAGCATATATAAATCAAATGATATCAACTCGCAATAAACTATGTCGACAAAAACAATCATAATCTATTATCAAATTGAAATGAACATAACTTGAATGAAAACATCATACAGAAAAGCTAAAGCTGTAACGCGCATCATATTCCATTCAAGTCTGTAATAAAAATGCCCATACTCTTTCCCCAGGCTGAGATGATTCAATGTTTACAAAATAATAGGTTTATATAGGTTTCAGGAAACATAACTATTTCATGTTGATAAGATCAAGTTGGTTTCAAAAAATAATGGGGGATGCAACCACCCTGATTTCACTAAATATTAAAAACTACCAACAATCTAATTTACTCAAAATACAAAGTTGATATGGCTGGGAGATCTCAAAAAGTGATTCATATCTCCTTGGAAATCATGGGCTCCTTAATCATCCTGAAAACAAATGTAAATGATAAGATTTCAGATATGTTTTCAATTATCAAATCAAACAATTTGAAATTTTCTAACTGGCTACAGAATCTTACGATTCTGTAGCTAGTTATAATAGAAAATGCAATCATATTTTATTAAATAAACAAAACAAACTAATCTTAATAAGAAAAATAGTTTATTCAATCAAATCGAATATCCTAACTTAAGAGTGACACAATCATGCTAAAATTTAAAAACATCATACCTCAAATCATGGAATCAAAACATATCAAGAAATTTTGGAATTTACGATAGCTCTTGCTGCCTCTACATTCTTGAAAATGACATGACCTATAGTTTTCATTCGTTTCTCCTTCCCTTGGATAATGGACTTGAGTCTATTGTTTTCATTTGTCAACCTATCGACTTGGTCTCTTAAATACTTGAGTCGTGACTGTAGCAATGGAAGATCAGTATAGTACCTGTCGATCCACGATCGACACTCATCACACCGTGACTGTAATGAATTTGCATTAGCACTATTAGCATTATGGATTGGAGAATCCTCCACGCGAATGCTAGGCTTATCACAGAGTTGGATGCAAGGAAATTTTGTTTTATCCTTTAGACAAGGAGGCAGATTGTTAACATAGTCATAGGGTCAGTCAGGGTATATCCCGAATGACACAGGGTCCTCTTCAGCCAAGACTTTTTTGATTTCTGAGTCTGAGTCTTCACTCACTTCAATTGTGTTGATTGTGTCTGCACGAGGTTTCACTTTATTTCGAGCACATCAAGAAATTAAATGACCAACCCTCTTATTCTTGAAATTGACATCAACATTACCTTTTAGCTTCTTCCCTGTAGGATTCTTAATAGTTTTAGTGCTATCCTTTGTATGTGAACCTGACTGACTGTCTTATTGAATGACATTCAGGTAGCTCGAGGGTTTGTTATTAGGGGAAAGATCATAGGCCTAGAGTGATGGAGAAGAGGCTGCAGGGTTCACAAGGGTTTCAACAATGATCGGTTTATCTACCTATTTTAACTCACGGTTACCAAAACCATTATGTGAAATTAACGCATCCCAACAATCATTTTGTGACTATAACTAGTACATTAGGATGATTTTAATCAGACCATGATGAAATAAACTCGAATCAGACCTCTATTTCCTAAACCGTTTAACCATTTTATATAGACTTCTGAGTAGGTAGTAAGGCATATTCAATGGAAAACCAATAAAACTCATAAGGAGGTATAGATGATAAAGGAAAACCAGTCTAAATCGACCCTCAAAAGTGATGAATTGCTTCACTATAGCAAGTAAATCATTCCATATAGGTTTCAAGAATGAGATCGGCATACCTTAATCACAGTTGGCTATTTTTCATGAGGTAAACAGTAACGTCTAGAGGACCTCCTCCACTTTTGCATTCTTGAACCATTTCTGACCAACTACTGGCAATATCGTGGCTTGGCTTAAGAACTCTTCTTTCACTTCTAACTACACATCACCTATTTTTTCCCTAAATCCATCAAAGGTTAAGGCAAACTCTTGGGCAACCTGTAGGTTAAAACCTTGAAATTTTTCGATGAACAAATGCCAACCACTCCTTTCCAAATCCTCCCTAGCGTTATCATACGAAAGCAGATTCTAGACATCGTTTGGTTCAACCCTTACTACTGGAGGCATGCTGAATGGTCGGGTTGTTAACACAGGATACACAGGTAGGGTTTGGGAAAATTCCATAGAGCCATAACCTCGAGCCTTATGAAGGCAAGATGTGATGACTCAAACGGTGGGCAGAGGTGTTAATCACAATGTGTGCGAGAAAAATCATGAAGCCTGAGACCATGCTCAGGAGTAATGGCATTCTGTACTACATATGCCACCTTGGCATTGGGTACATGCTAGGACAAAGTACTTTAAAACATTGTGCGTGCATCCAATTTTAATTTCCATGATAGTTGATTTACAAAAATTGAATAGCGAAAGGTTTCATGAAAGAGATATGATCAAACATCAAACCAAAATTGATACAAAAATCAAATACCAATTGATGGGGGGTCTTTCATTCAAATAACCATAAGTTTCTTAGGCACTCTTAGAATTGAAAAGATCATAAACAATGAGAGCAACTTTTTCATAGCAAGAAATCGTAATCCAGTAATAAACGATATGCTTTCAATGAAATTTTTAAAACATAATGATAACGATAGTTGCGAGTTTTCATTCTTTCAGTCATGAAAATGAATGTATGAATAGATGATAGGTAAAATGCAATGATTTACAACTGTCGTTTAGAGAAATGATTATGAAGAGTAGTAAAATTTCATAGACCATGTAGATAGCTTTGTAAAAATGATAATTATATACTTGCTGCCAATAGTACTTCAACACTTTGGAATTTGGGAGTTTTGGATGTAGCACAACATAAATCTCTCGAACGACGAATTCGCGGAGTGATTAGTTAATAGTTAATCATGATTAATTAAAATTTTTAAATGTTTTATTAGCTTTTTGAAACATTTTTATTTGTTATCATATCAAATGCTTCAACACTTTGATAGTTTAGTGGTCCTGAACCCATTCTTTGTTTTATTTTCCGAAGGTCAATATCTCGGAGTGACATGGCAGTGATCTCATTTTTAGTGACATGTAAAGAAAATATGGGTGACACGTTTCACCTGAAAATGTGTGAATAATCTGACACAAATGTTAAAAATAAGTGCCACGTGCCAACCCAAGAAAATATTTAATGACACATGTCCTATAACTCATCCGCAGACCCTTTTAAAGATTATCGTGAGGGACTGTCTTCAGGACTTAATAGCTTCATAGATTAAGGGATTTTGTTGTTTAGATGCCTTGAAACTCCCAAAGCATGAAGTCTTGAAGTGACCGTTGACGGTTTTCTTTTAAAATTCAGGCATCTTTAAAATCCGGAGAACATGAGATTCATTTGATCAAATTTAATGCAAATCATCAATAAATGATATTGTAATTGCCTTATTAATACATAATGATCATGGATTTATTTAATTGAAAATCAATTCCCTAAGTTTGTTTGGTGAAATTTTGTTTTTAAGAGGTAAAAACAAAAGATTTTAAAATTTAAAAGTTTTAAATTATAAAGTTTTCTAACATCTTCAATTATCTTACAAGATGAAGAAGATATTCTAAGATTGGGCACTCGGGTGTCATCCATAGACATATCAGTCAATTGTCCATTTAGGTTACAATGAATCATTTTTTCAAGATGAGGTCCAGATGTGGAAATGGTGATGGAAGATGCTTTGGAAGACCCAAATTCCAGCATAAAACTAACACCTATATGTGGCTTCAAATCAATGGCTCCTACGCATTCAGAGTTTTAAAATCATGTGGGTTTTAATATCAAGTGTGAACTTGCGAAGCCTTAAATAGTCAAAGTGTCACAAATCTGAATGCTTGAAGTGTTGTAGATCCAAATGCCTGAAGTGCCACATCACTTTGGGCCTGTACCACTCCGGGAGTTTTCAATCCAGAACAGGCCGAAATCGCCAAACGTCGAAGAGCCAGAGTCAAGACCTCCCCATATACTTAATGATAATATACATTAATCTTGGGTTAATTAGAAATAAACATGGTTAATGAATCTATGTCTGTACCACTCCGGGAGTTATACACGTGGCTCTCATCTAGACCATGACACATGGAACTCATTTCAAGCATATTTTGGGGTCATCATCTATACTATTTCAAGTGACATGTGTCACATATTATTTATGTGACACATCATCCTTTTGAAATCAAGCTTCTACATCACTTTGGGAGAATGTCACTCCTGGAGTTTTCCATCCAGAACAAACACACTACTCCAGAAGCCCGGCGCCCCGAAGAGCTAGAGTCCCAAACTCATGAATTAGTTAATGATAATATTATATTAGTATCGAGTTAAAAAGTAAATAGCGTTGTTTAATGACTTTAGAAGTTCTTTCCTATGGAGGATATGTATGTTATGCACTCTGCAGATCCTGAAGTCTCAAACTTCGAAGTGACAAGAGGCTACCATGTCACTATGGGAGAAAGTCACTTTGGGATATATTCATACTTCGTGTTAAAAATATCTCGAGCTATAATAAATTTTTTCCCTCACTAAATATGGCTAGGGGATTTCTAAAATTGACAGGCTACTAAAACTTTAGCAGGGATGCTAAAGTGGCAGGGTCACCTAGATCACAAATTGCAAACTGATCGATGGCTAACATTCATTTTGAAAATAAAAGGCACTCGAGCATTAATATCGTAGAGAAATTTTGTCATTGAAACCATTTACTTTTTGAAAGTATTCTCATTCTAATTATACTGTGTGTTTTGCATAATCCATGTTGCTTTTATTTTCTTAGTAACATTCCCTAATTTTTTCCTATTATGAGTAGTATAGCAGATAACTACTAAAAAGCACAAATATTCCCACCACTTGTAACTTGATATATTTTTTTAGTCTGATTTTCCATCTTGGAAATTCCCCTTCCTATGTTGTACATTTTATCTCTTTAATATATTTATGGAATTCATTTTTAATGATCTTTGTAAACTTCCATGTGACTTTTTGTTAAGTTTTGAGCTATTGTTATTTTTCTTTTCAATTTACTAGATAACAATATCACAGGTAGGATCACTAAGAGAAACACAATCACAAGATATACAACATTTATCCTGGGAAACCCTCATGGGGGAGAAAACCCGGAAAAACTTCCTTAATATAGATAGTCAATACAATGCCAAGACAATAAACCAAAACACTAGAGAATATCCAACACTGAGCAATGTGCCTCTCTCTTCCTTCTTCTCCCAACTGCAGCTAACAAACTTGTGCATTGGATGAGAAAAATGAGTGAGTGAACAAATGAGGCAATGGCTTCCTTTATTTATAGAAACTAGTAGGTGCTGGAAAGGTGTCTCTTCACTGGGTAGGGACGAGTTTTATTGTTATTGGTTAAACCACTTTAATTAGCCTGGGGGCCAACTTCTCAATTTGCATAATATATTTAGGTTTTGACCAATCCAGAAAAGGGGATTTGGTCAATTATAATGTCTGACATGATCAATCCACAAAAGGGGATTGATCTAATTAACAATGAATCATAATGACTCAATAAATAAATAGAATACTCTTTGCAGTTATAATATTTCAACACTCCCCCTTAACAACAAGGGTATTCTACGACATCATCAGGAGAGAGAGAGGGAAGAAACATCAACTGCATCTGGAACATTGATTGGAATATCTATAAATCATTGAAAGTTTTTCATATCATAATCATTCACAGCATGGAGCTGGAGTAGCATCACCATCCTTAGCATCATGAGGCTAAAGTAACATCATCATCATCTTTAGCATGAGGCTAAAGTAACATCATCATCTTCTTTAGCATGAGGCTAAAGTAATATCATCAACATCTTTAGCATGAGGCTAAAGTAACATCATCATCTTCAGCATTAAAACTGAAATAAAATCATCATCATCATCTTCAGCAAGAAGCTGAAGTGACATCATCATCATCTGCATCAACATGGATTAGTATAACACTAATACATCATCATCATCAATAACAACATGAGGTTGATACAACATCAACAACAACAACATCACCAACATCACAACATAAAGGATGGAGCAACAATATCATCACAACACGAACGATGGAGTATCAACATCATCACAACACGAAGGCTAGAACCACATCAACATCAACACTAATATGGAAATCTTCAACACAAGACTAGAACCATGTCAACAAAAACACAAAGATGGAAATCTTCAGCACAAGGATGGAATCACATCAACATCAACACGAAGCTAGAAATCTTCAGTACAAGGCTGACATCTCAACAACATCAACACGAAGATGGAAATCTTCAGCACAAGCCTGGCCTCTCAACAACATCAACACAAAGCTGGAAATATTCATCACTAGGAATGCATCACAACAACATCAGCACAAGGCTAGCATCAACAACATTTTGTGGTACTCTAAAAGAGCGAAAGGATCTTCCCAGGAAAAAAAAAGATTCCATAAGATATGAAATCCTAACGGAGCTACCACGTGGTACTCTGATAGACCCAAAGGATCTGCCTAGTGAATTATAAGATTCCCTAGGATATAAAATCCTAACTGAACTACCACTATTGGTCAGGATACCATAGTATCATTTGCACCACTGCCCTTTTTGAGGGAGGTCCTTTCGGACTATACCAAGATTGTCTTGAAAGTGATCAAACTTTACACGAGATAGGGGCTTGGTCAACACATCTGCAACTTGTTCATTCGTGCCAACACATTGGAGATTTATATTTCCTCTCTTCATCATATCACGAGTGAAGTGATACGGGATCTCTATGTGCTTCAACTCATCATGGAACACATGGTTCTCCATCATCTTTATACAACTTGGTTATCACATAGAATCACAATGGATTCCATCTTCAGATCAAACAGATATGTCAACAACATCTGAAGCCATATGGATTCTCAATTGGTGGAAGATGCTACAATGTACTATGCTTTTGTCGTGCTAAGAGAAATACTTGATTTATTCCTACTCTTCCATGAGATCATGGTTGAACCCACTAAAAAAAGATCCTTAAGTGCTCTTTCTGTCAGAAACACTTCCAACCCAATCTGAAATGGTATAACCAATCAGTCTAAAGTCATGATCTCCATTATAATAGAGACCATAGTTCAACGTACCCTTAAGGTATCTCAACACATGTTTTGTAGAAACAAGGCGAACACATTTGGGATCTACCAGATACTGACTCAAGGTGTTCATATAAAAACATATATATGGCCTGGCATTCATCAAATGCATCAACGATCCAATGATCTATCTATACATCATAGCATCAACCAATTCTGATGAAGTATCAACCAGAAGCTTCAACTTAGTATCCATGGGTGTGTTCATGGAATTACATTCCAACATATCAAACATCTTCAGTATTTCAATTGCATAATTCCCTTGGTTAAGGAAGATATTTTATGGGCTCTTCCAAACTTCAAGACCTAGGAGATAATGCATTAGGTATTTCATCTCAAATTCTATAGCGAGATTCTTCTTGTAATATTTGATGAGATTTTCTTCATTTGTCAAGAATACATCATCTACATGTAGTAGCAACATAACTAGCTCATCATTCATAACCTTGAAGTAAAGGTTAGAATCGACTTTACTCTTGGTAAAGGCCAAGCTTGTCAAGAAACTATCAATTCTTACATATCAATCTCTAGGAGCTTGCTTCAACACATATAGACCTTCCTTCAATATGTAGACATGAGTCTCTCTATCTTAAATATTCAAATCCAATTTTTCCACATCACACTGTACCATCCTGGTATATTTTATTCAAATCCAACTTGATATGCACAAGCATGTGCTTTCTTCAAAGCACTATCTGTCTCACTACCTAAGAGTATGTCCTCTACTCTCTCTACAATTGTTTCTCTGGAACTGGGACTCTACACCTGCAGCTTCTCTGAATCTGAGAATGGTTGATCCATTCTCACTATGACTCTTGAAGTCAGAGACTAACTCCTCTACTCCATCATGGAAACAACTTCATCTGAAACTAAGAGTGGCTCAATAACTGATATTGAATGTAGCTCTTCTTCTTTCATGGAGCTAACTCTATATTTTTTTTTGTAGTCATGTCTCCATGACCCAACTAATTTACTACACCAAGCGCCACTCAATTTTAAATATGGGGATTTCTCCCCCTACATCTCATACTATATATGAATCATCGTTGTTATGGTTTTCTTCATGAATATTGGAACTATTTCTTCAATTACTAGAGTAAGTGTCTCATCATAGTCTTCTCCCTCTTGTTGGGATAATCCTCTAGACACACATCAGTTTTTATACATCTGTAATATGCTTGATATGTTAGATCAATCTTGGAAGTCAATACTGACTTCTCTTCTAGTCTCACGGAAAAATCCATATCCTAGTCTTTCTGACTAGCTTCCTTCTCTGACACTAAAATAGGGAATCTTCCCAGGAATTTCATGTCTTCTAAAGGTCTATGAAGCTATGTTCTTGTCTTCTCATGGCATATGTCTCCTATTCCCAGAAGTCATCTCTTCATTTGATCATTTTTTAGATCAAGCTTATTCTTGATTTCTTCAGATTCTACAAGGACTTCATCATCTCTTACAGGGTATACTTGGTGTTGAATACCAAGTCTAAATATGAAAGGTTGAGTTAGACTTCAAACAAGTTCTACTTCCCATCAAGGTGGCTTCATTATCCTTTGACCAAGTCTGTTGTGAGTTCTTTTTCTAATGTTCGATCATCTTTGGTGCCTTCTTCTCCTTACAATCAATCTCCATATGAGATACTCTGGATCTCAAAAATAGCTTTTTCTTCATATTTGTTGGTACATGAACATATATGGTCATGTAAATAGTATTTTTCATGTCTCATCTAATATGTTTCCTTTTTCCACCTTCACTATAGCTTTCTTAGGGTTATCACATGTGACCTGAAACAAGGTCAACAAAACAAGAAGAAAGAATAATACTCCTTTGATAATAATAAAACAATAGCATGAATAATCGTCACAGTAGATCCTTTAGAGATTATCACTTGTGATATGTCTTAAGAAAATATCAAAATTAATAAATGCAATACGAAATGAGATCAACACTCTTCTAGTGTTGTGATCAAACATTCCTCCATGGTAACCTGGAACCAACACAAGAATTTTCTCCTAGAGGAGATGTTAGTTGTATCCTGTAAATCATTACATTAAGCACTTATCTTAATATGCTCACATGCTACCAAGTATAATACTTTTCAAAGATTGATACCTCAACTATAGTGTTTACTTGTAAGGGGGTAGTTATCAACTTGTCATGTGCAACTTTGAATCTTATCAACTTAATTAATCAAACCTGGAATGTGAAGCCTTGTCCTCAAGAATGAGTGTGTTGATTTTATTCTAAGTTTCCTTCACTCAAGATGACGAGTGCTTTCTTCAACCTGTATTTTGTACTAAGAAAATATGTTATCTTGACAAAAAGTTGGGTTTAAAGGATAAACTCTGTAATCTCAACTTTAATCAATCTAATACTTTGACTTTAATTTTCACGAAAGGTTAGTATGATGGTGATATCGTCAACATGCAATCTAGATCAAAATAATGTCATAACAAATAGATGCATATCAGAATAATCAAACCTAGGTTGCATTATTCCTCTGAATGTGTTGGATCTAGAGATCCTTCTAGATCTATGGAAAGAGATATATTCTTCTGCAAATACCCTTTAAAGCTTAATAGTTTAAACATATGTGAGTACATACCTCTGATAACATTTGCAGGTAGTGGCACCATCTAGTAGTAGTAGTAATAATTACCAGCCCTTTTAAAACTTAAAGGGTGATTGCAATTGGTACTGCAACTGATACTTCAACTGATACTGCAACTGATTCTGAAACTGCAACCGCAACTTAGGGTTTTATGAGGAAACCCTAAATTTTCAAACTTCAAGTTTTGAAATTCTAAACCAGTGACTAGATGTGTTGAGTTGAGGTGAGTAAGATGATGCACTTAGATTTCTAAAAATCCAAATTTTACCCCTTGAAACTGAGCTTGTAGAAATCGGGACTGGTACTTCTGGTACTGGTTCTAGTTTCCTAGTTTTCTGGTACTTCTGATTTTCTAGTACTTCCAGTACTTCTGATTTTCCAGTACCATTCAAAACTTGGGTTTGAATTTTTGGAGTATCTGACCACTAAAAATGTGCGCTCAAGGTACCAAAGAGTTCCCTACGCTAGGGCACACTTTTCTAGATGGTTTTTAGGTTGATATTCCTCTTCAACAAAAATCCCTAATTTCCTTGTACAACAACAATGACATTTTTCTTTATCTAGTGAAAGATGCTCTCTTCAGCTTAGCTCTGATTCCATGTTAGGTTTTGAGCTATTATTATTTTTATTTTCAATTTACTATATAACAATAGCATAGGTGAGATCACTGAGAGAAACACAATCACAAGATACACAACATTTATCCCAGGAAACCCTCATGGGGGAGAAAACCTAGCAAAAATTCCTTAATATAGATAGTCAATACAATGCCAAGACAATAAACCAAAACACTAGAGAATATCCAACACTGAGAAATGTGCCTCTCTCTTCCTTCTTCTCCCAATTGCAACTACCAAACTTGTGCACTGGATGAGCGAAATGATTGAGTGAACAAATGAGGTGGTGGCTTCCTTTATTTATACAAACTGGTAGGTACTGGAAAGGTGTCTCTTCATTGGGTAGGGCCGACTTGTCTTCTTAGTGGTTAAACCACTTCAATTATCCTGGGGTCCAACTTCTCAATTTGCATAATATATTTAGGGTTTGACCAATCCAAAAAAGGGGATTTGGTCAATTACAATGCCCAACATGATCAATCCACAAAAGGGGATTGATCTAGTTAATAATGACTCAATAAATAAATAGAATACTCTTTGAATTTACAATATTTCAACACTTTGATCCCAACTAAGTAATATCCATTTCATTCTATTAGATAGACTATCTGGCTTATCTATCTGTATATGTGTTAGGATAAATAAAGTTATATGTGGTGCCAAAAAAACCCATATAATTTTCTTTGAAAAAATTTTCAGTGTCAAAGATTCTTTGATCGTCTTGTGTGACCTCTATGTTTGCTAGTTTTTTCTATATATTAACACACACCTAATATGATTGTTTATTTTCATGAGTTTTCAACTCATTGAATTTCATTTAAACTCTGTGAGAACAAGGTGTCGAGACAAAGGAATATGCCCTTTTCCTAAAAGTTTTGTCCGTGAGTAGCAAGCCCACTTTGCAAAGGTTGATCTGCATTTTCTCTCTAGGAAGAGGAACTATCATATGATAGTTCAATATAGTACCAACTAAAATATTTGTAACATGTATATCCAGTTGATTTTTTTTGGCAATGATAAAAAAATTTGAAGGTTTTTGTTTCTGTGGATATTCTTGCAGATGTATTTACAAGTGTCATTGATGTTTGGCATTGGTAGTTAATTGTGGGTTATAATTTTCACGTGTTGCCAAA
>JASDQU010237392.1:0-16843 GCA_032191745.1 Picea mariana | reverse complement strand
ACCACGGTACATGAGCACCAAATTTCACTCTGAATATTTAATCCGGATTTTATGAGCAGAACGAAATGAATATATATTATTAAAAGATGCTTAACACAAAATAACAGAGATACAGTAAAACTGGTTTTCTATTCAATAAGGAAATAAGTTGAAACTGCAAAATGAAGCGGAAAACAAGCTTGTTGGAATGGTGGCGGCTTATCTCTAAAAAGAGATGTGATGGCTACGCTCATTTGCAAGAATATGATTACAATGAGGCTCTGAAGGCATTTTTACAATAAACAGGAATGTCAAAAACCCTAGACATCCAAAAACCTATCCCTAGGAGATGAAGCACCAAAAGTCATGTGGGCCCCGTTTGGGTAAGTTAGTCAGTCAACTTCCTGGGGTCGTAACTTTTGCATACGATCTTCGTTTCAGGCGCACGATAGCCCATTGGAAAGGCCTATCCGAGGACTACACATTTTTTACCGTGGCGATCTCTAAAAATGTTGTTTAGGGCCTCAAAACGACCCTGCAAGTCAGGGACCTGAAAACTAGGAAAAAAAAGGCCAAACTTGAAAACTGCCAAAATGAACCAGTTGGAATAGGTGAGAGGCCACCGACATCCATATGGATCATAAGGACTATCGGAGCATGATCCGATATGTATGGGTACTCAACCCAATTTCTATATAGACCAATCCCTGTCAATAAATCCACTGCTATAAGAAATCTATCCAGTCTCTTGGATATCAGTGTTGCCCCTGATCACCCATTTCTCCAAGTAGGTACCAATTTGTTTGGGGCCAGATCAATGATATGATTCACCTTAAAGAGGGACTTATAAAATCCCGTTGTGTGTGCCGAAAAATTAGAACCTCCCCAAAATTCTTCTGTAGATAGTGTCACATTGAGATCACCAGCTATAATGAGATTTTTCTTTGATAAAATTCCGGAAGCAGATAAATTAGTCCAAAATAGCCTTTGCTCTGTACAGGGTCCATAAATGTTTAAAATCGATAATATCCTTTTTCTTTCTATAATGTGACCTGTCAGAAGTATTCCACCACAGGTTAGAGAGACATTTAATTCATATACACACGGATCCCATCAAACTAATAAGCCACCTAAATTTTCGATAGAGATGACTGCACAACAATACCAATAAGGCCGAATCGAACTCAAAAACCTTCTAGCCTTCTCAGAATGAACCAAAGTTTCTTATAAACAAACTAAATCCGGACGAGTTTTATCCAAAACTCTCCCGACGGGGACCAATTTATGGGTGCCTCCAGTCCCCTGAAGATTTAGTGAAAGATAAATCATTAAACAACTCGAGCAAGGGATTTAACTGCTCTAAGTGCCCCCCCTTCGGAAGTAGAAGTAGTTTGTGTGTTAGTGGTTGGAATAGAAACAATTTTATTCCTCGTGCTTCTAGTTTTATAGGCAAAATTTCAAAGGCAAGGCCACGAGACCAGGCATAATTCTTTCCCTCTTGGCCAGTAAGTGAAAAGGATGTGTTAACCCCCCCCCTTCATGTTGTGGCAATGTAACTAAAGACTTCCCCAAATAAATAGGCAGATTAATGGACGAGTCTTTGTCCCAGATGAATGGTAAGTAAGAGTCCAAAACATCTGACAGGGTAGTCTCTTATCCTTCCGATTCATGATATCCCAGAAGCAATTCCAAATCCTCCATTACAGGTGGAGATGACTCAGGTAAGGAAAGGTTTAATGAAAGACCCACAGTTTCTGAGACAACGATCGAAAAAGTGACATCATATCTAACCAAACAGACAGGTTTTGTGACCAATGGAGAACCCAAAGTAGTCACTTCTAAAACCTTACCCTTATTCACAGAGTCCTTAGGATGAGAGCTAGAAAGGGTAATGTCGTCCCCTTCCCTTCTCGCACAACCCAAAGCACAAAGTGTCGAGGATAAAAGCCACTTTGAAGAATTTAATGCTTCACGTTCCACTAATGACAAAGAGTGTAAAAGTGAAGGACAGTAAATAGATAACTTACCCAATAAAGACTGAATCAGGAAAGTGATATCTCCCTCCTGCACCGAAGGACCAGGTCCAGTTCTGAAAAAACCAGTATCCATTGAGGTTTCCTCAGCCATATAATTCGGGAAGGACTCCCTAGGGTCGATCTCGGCCTCCACCGGACCGTTACAGTCACAACGTAAATGCGTGGTGCTTCGGCAAATGCTACATCTAAAAGGGACCCCCAAATAGTCCAAACTTTGTATCTGGCGTCTACCTCTCCACTCAATTTCTAAATTTTCTAGTAGCCCCTGAGTAATGTCCATTTCCACTAAAACCCTCCCAATCTTCCTTGAGCACGTAGCCAGAGCACCCGAATCAATGGATAGGAAAAACCCAAGTGGGTTTCCTATAACCTGAAGGGGTCCCTCTTTCCAGAACTGGTAGGGAAGACCTGGCAATAAAACCCATAAATGTCGCTTAGACAAGTAATCTGTGTCTGGGTTAAAGGCAACACACCATCTTTTAACCATGAGACTAATCCCTCCATTTAGCCACCTTTTTGACAACAGTAGTGCCACGTCTTCAGGAGACTCGCAAAGGAACCTTGCCAACCTTTGGTAAGGGGAAATAACTCAGGAACATAACCAAGTAAAGGCTTCCATGCCTTTTCCAGTCAAACGGAAAGAGTATCCTTCTGTATATTTTCGTAGGTAAATCTACCCACTAAACCGCATAGTGCCAGACGACAAGTATCATCCAAGCCAATTTCATCTCCGAGAACCATCTTCCTGAGCGCCTTGTTAGATTTCCAATATCTCCTAACCCTCAACAAATGGGTCTTGGACTTATAACCCTTCCTACCGATACTGGTAAAACCAGAAAGACTGTCCACAGAACCAGAAAAAACTTTAGAAGATGTTTTTAAAGCCGTTGAATCCTCCACTGTAAGAGGGAAATTCTCAAGTTGAGCAGAAGTGGTGAAACCTTTGCTCGATAGCAAGGAAGACTTTCGTGGAGGGTAAAATGTTGAGACGTTTTCCTTTATGCCTAAGGGTAACGAGGAGTTTCCTTGTTTCTGATGAAAATCACCCGACGTAATAAGTCTGGTCTCCTGCCAGAGAATTTCGTCGTCCTTATCCATTAAAAGCCTTATCTCCTCATTTAATAGTCTTTTCTTGGGTGGATTCATGATAGTCCACCTGTAATCTCCGAGCCAATAAATCGGTTCAAGGTGGCCCTACACACCCCAATAAGATTTAACAAAAACCGGGTAATCACATGGCTTCGTTAATGATTGAGGTATCCATCGGTTAAACCCATGAAGGGTGGATACAGGAAAACCGAGAAATAAAACCAAACTTAAATGAGGCACAGATGCCTAGAAGGGAAAAGACAGAACATAGTGGATCATAGCTGACAAAACAATAAGTGCTGAAGTAACGTAAATAGAAGTAAAACCTAAATAATGAAGGTTTCGGCTAAAAAACTTCATTAAAGCCTAAAATGCTACCATAACAACACTCTCGGGTAAACCTAGACTCAAAATTCTAATACAAAATACTCTAACCACTAAAGGAGAGTAATAGAAAAACAACGAAACCCCTTCTCAATAAGTCAATATAGAAACCACTCCCACACCAGCCCCTAACCCTAAACAAGTCCCAAGAAGGCTTCCAGTAATCCGAAACCAAGAAAAACTATGCCCGATAATAATCTCGCTTGAAAAAAATTCAAAATACCTAGAAAAACCAATACTCGGCTCTCCTTCCCTCCCCTACACAAGGTTTGGGTGAGTACAGTGGCTTGAAATACAAAACAATTGACTTTTACAAAGTACCCTTAACATACTTAGAATACTTCCACTTTTACAAACTAATAACATGAAATGATTCAATAGCTATATGCACGATTGCAACCATTATCACATGTCATTGACCACTCGCCACATGCATAACTAAGGTAATTTTATCATATGCTTGACTTTTGACTTTTGGGAAGGTCTTGTTAACCTACTATCCTCTGTGTTTATCTTTTTCAAGCACTTTCACAAGGTGAGACATGATGTTGAAGTTTTAGGAAGTACTGGAGCATATGGCGTACGGTGAAATAATTGATTGGTGACATGATATAAAATGTATAGATAAATCCCAATGACCTAAAAATAATCACCCATTTTTAATTACCGTCATTATTTTAAAAGGTATAGATAAATCCCAATGACCTAAAAATAATCATCCATTTTTAATTACCGTCATTATTTTAAAATGTATTACAGTGATTATTTTAAAATGTATAGATAAATCCCAATGACCTAAAAATAATCATCCATTTTTAATTACCGTCATTATTTTTAGGTCATTGGCTATTGGTTTTTAGTGAACTTATTTTTTTGAAATTTTATAAGTTTGTTCTTGGTTTGTTATTTTTTTGGTAAGTGCTTTGGTACTAATACTATCTAGTGTTTTTTCCTTTTTCCTATTGTGATCTAAACTTTATATAGGTTGTAATTGTGGGACTAAATTAAGTTTGGTAAAGTGATAATTCTTTTTTTTTTTTAATTCATCCTCATCTCATCTTACTCTATATTTGCTTCACTCTCATAATATTTTTCTTTTCTTATTTCTCCTCTTTTTCTATCTTCATTACCATCCTCAACTCCTATATTAAAATCAAGAGGTTTGATACTTATCATATTAAAGACTTGTCCCCTAACTTGGTTTGATACTTATCATATTAAATACTTCTCCCCTAACCCTTCTTTTAACCCGGTCCTAATAAAAGAAACTATAAATTTTATATTCTTCATATAAACCTAGAACCCAATTAGTTTATTCGTTTTCAAAAAAATCTTTTTAAGATCATAACACATTATACCTTTTTCAATAGATAAATCAGTTAATTACTTTATTTCCATAAGACTATTATACATGTATCCTAGAATGGTTACAATAGTCTACCCATCCAATGTGATTGCCAAATCCAATATAATTGTTTAAGAAAATTATTTTTAAAATAATGTTTTCTTCTCCACATAAATAACCAATTATATCTTAAAAACAAATCCAACACTCCGATGCTCAAGAAATCCAACACTCAACCCTTTTAGACAATTGAAAAGGAATCTGAGGACAACAGGGGAGGAATCCTATGAGGTACTCCAACCTGTGTTCCCATGGTTGTATGAGAAGGTACGAACCTCTGTTCCCATGGTTGTATTAGAAGGTACCTTATCGTATAAAATCCTTTGTTTAAAAATAAAATTAAATAAAAATCCTTTGTTGTATAGAGAAAAACAAAATTTCCTTTGTCCAACAAAGGAATTCACTTCATGAGAAACATATTTTCTTCAGTGTGATAACTTTTAGTAGAAAATAATTTTTTTTGTTCCTAACAAGCTTGATAACTTTTAGTAGCAAATAAATTTTTTTTATCGTAACAAAGGATTTTTTTTAAAGAAATAGAGGTATTTTGCTTAAAGAAGTAGAGATATTTTTTATCCTACTGAGATAGCATTGAAGTGCATTGGAAGGACAACAAACAACAAGACAACAATCAATAGGTGAGGCAAAGAATTTTGAACTTTAATTTATTCTTTTCGCCTTCCTTGTAAAACTATTTATTGTGGCAATGACAGCTAGATGCTACTAGATTATTCTCAATGCTGCAATGGAGGATACCAAATTATTGTCAATGCTACAACAGATGCTACAAGATTATTCTCAATGCATTTCATTCTTTGTGATTAGAAACATATGGCAACTTATCCATCTTTATAATTATATTGGTGCGATCAGAGCTCTTTTTTTATTTCATGGGTCGTTCAAGAAAGGAGAACAAATAATGTAATGAATACATATAATACTTTTGAGGATGATTAAATATTCTTACCAATGAGCAAACCTAATTCCATGTAGCATTGCAGCCATTCTAATAATAAATAGAAGTATGCACACTAAGAAATCTCATCTAGTATATTGTAAACCTTCCTCCTGAACTAGCATTGATGTGCAATGGAAGGACAACAGAAAACAAGGCACCAATCAATAGGTCAAGCAAAGAATTTTGAACTTTAATTTATTCTTTCTACCTTACTCAATTTCTCTCCATGGATAAATGATTTAGAAATTCCTCATATAGATAACCCCAAATTAGGGTGGGAACCCAGATCGATTCCAAAGTTTCCTTCAACTGGGCCATTCAGTCAATGTATGGCCCCCCATTTCCATGTAATGAAGGGAAGGAATTTGAATTCCGGAACTCTTAGCCCAATCATCATGTACTCGTGGATTATAAAAAATAGGGGTTAGCATTGAAAGCGCTCGATGAACCAACACATGCGCTTTGTAAAGGATAGGCAAGCCTGATTTGGATTTGAGGAGGCGTCTCAACATTTGCTTTGCAGTTCACTAATGGAATGTGTTTTCCCATCTCGAACTTGCCTGTCCCACTCCACTGAGAAATCTCTCTTAGTTTGGTTGTGAACTAATGAATAGAATGGGCTTAACTGAACTAATGAATGAAATGGATGGAAGCGAACCAGAAAACAAGCTCACTATGTACTGAGGCCCACTTGGTCAATAAGAGAATGGAAACGGATGCCTAAATTGAATGTTGGGGTAGCGCATCCCCCCACCCATTTTCTATACTTACCCAACTGAAGTGCTTACTCAAATTCTAGTTCTATTGTTCTTAATTATTTTTATCATTAATCCAGACTCAACTTTCTTCAATTTTCAAGTTCCCATCACTCATAAAAATCAGTGTTATGTCAACTCAGTGTTTTGTCGAGAAATACTAAATCAAATGAGAGGGAGGACTTAAGTGGGAAATGATTCCCACACATCCATAAGAGTGAAGTGTTGAAAGTGGAGCAATGAATGAATGCGACTTGGTTTCGAGAATCTTGACTAACCTTCCCTCCAACCCTTGCAATGCAACGTGAAGAAATCCCCCACAATCAAATGTTTTATGGAAAGCCTGTAGAAGAATGGTTGAATGGATCACTATGGATGTAGAGAATGCAGTTACTCATAAATTGCAGGGTGATGATCAAATGAAATATATTCAGGCTCTAGTAAATCGTTCTTAAGAATATAACCTGATTCATTTAAAGATCTCCATTGGATGACAATATCGTTTTAGGTTTAGGTGGTGCCATCCCACCAGAGTCTCTAGACTCTGTCCCATCCTCTAATTCATGATTGTGAACCGAAAGCCTGTAATTAGGAAGGCTATGTAGTTGTAGAACATAGGAATTAGTAAGGCTTAAGCCATGTGTAAAGTATGCATGGCGCAAAATACACATGGAAACACCCTACTTTTGATGGGCGTAAGTGACACACCGTTAACTGGAAGGTCAAATCCGGACCGGGGTTGTCTAAATAGACCAAGTCGTTTGGAATGAAATGACCCGACGGTTTTAATGGCTTCGTTGGCCAACTAATGTCCTAAAAATAATAAAAGAAATGAAACTAATCTAAAATCTATGATTCTAACAAATGATATATTACTTACTAATGTTTATTAAAAAGAAACGTGAATATACAAATGATTATAAACAATCTATATATAGTTTACAAGGTTTATTTGAAATCTTGTGAAAATGAATGTTTATAATAATGTTTCAAAATAAGATAAAGTAAGAACATAATTTTTTTATTTTTTTTTAATGTTTAAAGATTTTAAACTAATAAATGCTAAATAAATACAATTGAAACAATGACACAGAAACAGTCAAAGCTAATTAATGCAATCATTGTCTCATTCATATATACACAAATCTGAATAAAAAAAAGTAATGCACTTACTAACCTCTCACTGATCAGCAATACTAATCTAAATTCATCTCTCTGTATTTGTATGAGCTTCTCTCAACCTATGTCAAGTGTAAACCTATGACAAAAAAAAGCATAATACTTCCTGAAGAAATTCAAGGAAGTGTTTCATATTCTGGAGCGAGTTTATAACAACAGAAAGACAAATAATTATATATCTTGTGACCCTGAAATGTCCAATAACTCAAAATGAAAGAAATTCCAATTCTCAAGAATGGTGTTACCAACTATCTAGCATCAGATGTAAACTCAAAATACTTGAATAGATGATCAATCACAGATATAAACTAAACCAAAAGGTAATGAACGACATAAAGAAAAGCATGATATAAAACAATTATATGCAGAATAGTCTAAAGCTAATTCAATACAAATAAAGTTTCATATTCAAAAAATTATATGAGAAACAATATTAACATTGCCCAATCTACAAAAGCACAAAAGCCAAAGAGTAAATTGTTTTTTCATATAGTTTCAACAAAATATGTTCATCATATGGTCCAGGAAGAACTTTTGATATAATAGATTCTTAAAGATTGAAAAAAATTAATATATAAATGATAACAATTAACCATGTGTTGATAAAAAATACTAAAGCTAATTTAAATCAATGCATAATCAATTATTCAAAGAATATAAAGATATTATAATGAAAATAAAACCATTTTACTCATAGCACAAAAGCCATTAAGAAAACCTGGAACTCCATATTCTTCTTTGAAAATACTCGTCCATTCTCTCAAAGATTCCAACCATTCGTTACTCTATTTGAAAAGAAGAAAAATTTAAAAAATAAATAATATACAAAAGAGAAAGGATAAATATCCTCCTCTCAATTTCCTGCCACCCCATGGCTCTGAACTTTTTATATATTTATACAATGAATGAACAGTCTGGGCGTCACTAATCATTTTTGCCACCTAAAATTTGTCTCGTAAAGAGACACAAATATCTCTCAAATCGTGCATTTGTTTGGGAACATTTCTTTGTGTAAGCTAAAGGTTCCACTTGGGAGATGGGTTTTCAACCGTTTCTTCAAATGTCTCACGGTTTGGCCACAATTAGACCCGCAAAATTGTGTCTCTGTTCTTGATGCATTTCCAAATTTTATCTATTGTTGCTCATAAATTTATTTGCAGCAATCCAATATTATTTTTGAATCAATCATCTTGAACGTATTTAGATAATAAAATCAAGTCATGATCAAATCTGTACTAAATAACTGATAATAGAAACATGTGAAACAAAAAGAAACCTAAATTAATAACCTAAAAATTGTGAATAAAACAAAAACTAGAACAATAAAATAAAAAATGAATTTAAACTAACTATAAGATCTAAACAAACATTGTTTACAATTTCCTTTCAAATATGATCTTAAAATTATAGAAGTTTCAAGTTAATGGAGAGAAAAAATATATTAATTTTGGTTTTTACAAAATCAAACAAATGATAGATAATTATTTTTATTTTGAAATGAGATGCAAAATGAAAAAAGAATTTAATTAATTAATATCACCAAATGATTTTATGAAAATGAGAAACCAACCAAGATATTTTTTGATGAAGTATTGAACCCCTTATTCAAAATAGTCACACTTGCTAATGAGCAAAAGAAAGAACACATAATCATAATTTAAACGAAAGTAAACAGTTGATAAAAAATATTTTTTTTTGTTTAAATTGAGATTTCTATGCTCGTTTCTAAATTTTGACATATACTCTTGTAATGAATGTCTCATACTGTAGTGAATGTCTTAAGTTTGTTTCAAAGCAAGCCAAGGTATGGAACTATTTGAAAATGTTGATTTTGTAGCTCATTACAATTATCAAGATTCTAATGGGGGCCCTTTAAATTTTGTAAAAATTTAGGGGGAGTTGTTGCGGCCCAACAAATGGTGACTTACTGGGTGAAGCAGTTATCTCTGATCTGGTAAGATTTCATCTCAGGAAGAAAAGAATAAAATTTGAAAAATGATTTAAGCTCCCTGAAATAAATTCACTCTGAGACCATATGGTATTAGGATAAGCTCAATCTTATAACCAGACAATAGAATTTTCTTTGCAGGGGATTATAACCTGAAAGAATGTGTTAATCAAATAGTCATGATGTTTATAAAAGAACTCCAATACTGTTGACAGAGCCACTACAACCTACAAGCGTCCAAAGCCTCGACAAGGATGTCATTTAACCCACTCAAATGCTTTAATCCCATCCAATAGTTGTATCCACATGATGTATACTTCTATAAAAGTTAATTTAAAAACATATACATGCTACCTCTCGATCCAACATTGCTTTGCTGCCAGGAGGCCTATTCAGTACCCCGACGAAGTTGTCTTGGTATCATGTGTGCATTTACCCACTGCCAGCGAGCCTGTTCAGTACCCCGACAGGTTTACACACACTTCCCACACTTAAGTGCTTACAAATCTCTTATGTCACTTTTAAATAGTAATACAATTATAGATTTCCTGATGACAAAGAGAGCGGGGTGATACTAGAGGTTAATTGCAATACAGCTGAATAGTTGATCATGTTATTTATTTGCTTTCGAAACTGGAAGTTTTATCATCGTTTAGAGATTTTAGATTTCCTTTAAGAAATCATCTAGAGAATGGGGAAGCACTTAAAAATGATTCCTTAAGAATATGGACGGCGTAAAAAGTTTAAGGATCGTCGTAATTCTCAAAGATTTAAACCATATCTCTGGTGTAATACTCTGGCAAAGACAATTTGAGGACAAAATGAAAGTGACAATTGACTTAAAAATCAATTGTCTGAGCTATATCCTAATATCAGGACCTCTTTGAACTATTTCAATTTGCTTGAAAAACACAAGTCTTAAAATAAATGCTTCTTTTGATAATAGCTCTTTGATCATAAATATATTGATTCAAAAAGACAGATAAGAAGAAAACTCATTCAAAACAATCAAAGAAAACAAAAAGCACACAACAAACCAAATCAAATTTTATTAATGGGATTCAAAATCAAAACAACAAAAGAAAACTTTTCAGGAAACGATTTTGGCCAAAGATAAACTTGAGCTTTTGGATCCACTAACATCTCACTGTAAAATAAAGGAAGAATTAAATCATATAAAATGTCATGTGCGAGCAAGTTCTTTCCTTAAGATAGTGATGCATGAGATGCTACTTTGACCAAGCATTATTACTAAAAATAAAAGAGACTAAAAGAAAATAGGAAAATCCTTATTAATATGAGTACAGTCCTACTCGTGGCACCTTGGGTTAGGGTTGAATTGATAGTTCAAATTTACTTACCTCTTAACTTTCCATTTAAAATTTTCATGATGATATTGCGTTTTTGAAAAGAAATATTCAACGAAAAGCAGAGAGAAAAATCTTTAAAGTGGACTTCCCTGACAACATTCATATTATGGTTCCCTTGGTGTACCCACTTGTGTTCATAAATGCATTATTACACAAAGAAATATTGAGAAATAAAACTAAATGAAACCTACTCCTAAACCTCTTCTAAACTACTAAATAGATCAAAACGCTAAGTAAAATCGTATTTCCAATTCATCCACAAGAGCATCTTCAATCCTGCAAGGCATAGAAAGTTGAAAATCAAAATAAAAGAATGTAGTATTTGCAGATACAAAAGAAATGTCATGCTTACCTCCTATATATTCTTTTAAAAACAAAACAAGCATGACCTTACCATTCTTTTGAAACTTCTTGATGTATGAATCCTCCAACCATTATGCAATCTGGTCGTGATATGGGTCATAATGGCATGGAAGAGTGTAAGTAAGTTTAGAAAACTTGTCAATATTATGGGGACCTGACATAACCATCAACCAAGGTTGAAGTGCCCCTTCCTCCTGACAATTCTTCAAGTGTTCATCAGTTTCTTCACATGGAGGATATAAAACAATCATGTAATGCTTACTTCCTAGATATTTAGGTAGAAAAAACCAATCACAACTTTATCTTTATTATGAAAATTTTTAGATACGAATCTTCAATCCATTCTATGATCCTGTCATAAAAATTAGGATGCAAACTATGACTTTGATGAAATAGATATATCAATGGGAAACACATCATAAGAGGATTCATGACATCAATTAGATTATTGGTTTGAACGCTTACTTTGATGATATTGGTTGTTTCAAACTATGAAGCATAAACATTAAAATTCGAACTAATCAAAGAACGAATAGAATATTTGATTTACATAAGAATAAGTGCATTGTCTTTTTCAACAATAAATCGTGTAAAATCATCTTGCAACATGTCATTTTTCCATGCGAGTGATAAAAGTGAAAGATCATCAAATCCAACTTCATAAATGTTATGTTTGGAATTAATTTCACCAAAATTTGGCATATCGAAAAGATTTGATTATGATGCCAAAGAATAAGATACTGTGGGTAAAGTATCAAGTCCACCAAAATCTAATAAGAGATCGGGATATAAAGAGTAAAAGGAGTAAAAAATGAGCACATGAAAAGAATATCTTGAGCTATGATATTTATTAATGGTATTCTCAAGACATTCCTCTTTACTTTCCTTAAAAATTTCACTCTGTTTTGGTGATAAATTATTCAACATAATATGATCATCTAAATTTGTCTCCAATTGCAAATCTACATCTCTAATCAATTTCATTGGAATGTTAGAATACCTAAGATCATTTTCATCACCTAAGTGTTCTTCAATAACTCAATTTAAGTAATGATTAGAACAAGGGTTAGAAGAATATGGACATTCATCTTGACCCAACATCAAATCTTCTTCCACGATGGTCGAGGATTGAGTATACAAAGATTCAGAGGAAAAAAAAAATTGATTTTCAGTAACAACCTTTTCAATAGATTCTATGTCCCTTGCTTGTTCAAAATTTTGGGATGGATTCCTCTCATCTTGTGAACAAAATTCTTCTCACAATTGAGTGATAGGATTTGCAACCAATTCATCATTCGTGATTGAATGTCACTGGATGAAAGGGACACAAGCATCATAGATGAGATTTAGTACAAATGACATGTCATCAAGATTAAATTTACAAAGAACATGATGGATTCTTGTTGAAAAGTCTTCTGGAGATGAATTTCCATTGATTAGTAAAGTGTGAAATTCTTCACATAATTGATTGTAATTATATTTTTTAAAAGAATCTAAAACTTCATCTACAAACTAAAACCAATCAATAATGTGATATGCTAGAAAAGACTTAAACCAATGTTTAATCCGCTCCCCGAAAGTGAAAGCAATCAATCTGCATAAAACCTTTAAATCAGAAATATCATGCTTGATGCATTTACACCAAAACTTGTTAAGATGGTCTTTTGCAGATACATCCCCCCCACCATCAAAGGTGAGTTTGGACAAGAGAGAGACTGTCTCATTGGGAATATCAGGTAATGAGTAGTGGAAATTATGTTCCAACACAGTGATTTGGGGAGCCATGGGGAATTAAATACATTCAAAACAAAGACTACTACAAGGCCATCTTGTCAGTTTGGACTGCCTTTTAGTGCATTTCAAGATGACACAGAAGAAAAGTTTATAAATCTAGAATTATGAAAGGCTGAGGGGTAAAATATTTAATCATTAAATTTACCTTGGCCCTCCTTCTAGCGCCATTTGTTAATGGGCGTAAGTGACACGCCATCAACTAGAAGGTCAAATCCAGACCGGAGTTGTCTAAATAACTCAAGCTGTTTGGAATGAAATTACCCAATGAGTTTAATGGCTTCGTTGGCCAACTAAAGTCCTAAAAATAATAAAAGAAATGAAACTAATCTAAAATCTATGATTCTAACAAATGATATATTTCTTACTAATGTTTATTAAAAAGAAGTGTGAATATACAAATGATTATAAACAATCTATATATAGTTTACAAAGTTTATTTGAAATCTTGCAAAATGAATGTTTATAATAATGTTTCAAAATAAGATAAAGTAAGAACATAAATATTTTTGTTTTTTTTAATGTTTAAAGATTTTAAACTAATAAATACTAAAAAAATACAATTGAAACAATGACAGAGAAACAATCAAAGCTAATTAATGCAATCATCATCTCATTCATATATACACAAATCTGAATAAAAGAAAGCAATGCACTTACTAACCACTCACTGATCAACAGTACTAAGATAAATTCATCTCTTTGTATTTGTATGAGCTCCTCTTAACCCGTGACAAGTGTAAACCTATGACAAAAGAAAGCATAATACTTCCTGAAGAAATTCAAGGAAGTGTTTCATATTCTGGAGCGAGTTTATAACGACAGAAAGACAAATAATTATATATCTTGTGACCCTGAAATGTCCAATAACTAAAAATGAAAGAAATTCCAATTCTCAGGAATGGTGTTACCAACTATGTAGCATCAGATGTAAACTCAAAATACTTGAATAGATGATCATTCATAGATATAAACTAAACCAAAAGATAATGAACAACATAAAGAAAAACATGATATACAAAATTATATGCAGAATAGTCTAAAGATAATTCAATACAAATAAAGTTTCATATTCAAAAAATTATATGAGAAACAATATTAACATTGCACAATATACAAAAGAACAAAAGCCAAAGAATAAATTGTTTTCTCATATAGTTTCAACAAAATATGTTCATCATATGGTATAGGAAGAACTTTTGGGATAATAGATTCTTAAAGATTAAACAAAATTAATATATAAATGATAGCAATTAACCATGTATTGATAAAAAAGACTAAAACTAATTTAAATCAATGTATAATCAATTATTCAAAGAATATGAAGATATTATAATGAAAATAAAACCATTTTACTCACAGGACAAAAGCCATTAAGCAACCTGGAATTCCATATTCTTCTTTGAAAATACTCATCCATTCTCCCAAAGATTCCAACCATACGTTACTCCATTTGAAAAGAAGAAAAGTTTAAAAAATAAATAATATACAAAATAGAAATGATAAAAATCATCCTCTCAATTTCCTGCCTCCTCATGGCTCTGAACTTTCTCATATATTTATACAATGAATGAACAATCTGGGCATCACTAATAATTTCTGCCACCTGAAATTTACCTCGTAAAGAGACACAAATATCTCTCAAATCATGCATTTGTTTGGGAAAATTTCTAAGCGAAAGCTAAATGGATCCATTTGGGAGATGGGTGTTCAATTAGTTCTTCAAATTCCTCATGGTTTGGCTACAATGAGTCCCACAAAATCGTGTCTCTGTTCTTGACACATTTCCAAATTTTATCTATTGTTGCTCATAAATTTATTTGCAACAATCCAATATTATTTTTGGATCAATCATATTGAACGTATTTAGATAATAAAATCAAGCCATGATCATATCTGTACCAAATAAATGATAATAGAAACCTGTGAAACAAAAAGAAACCTAGATTAATAACCTAAAAATAGTGAATAAAACAAAATCTAGAACAATAAAAAAAAAATGAATTTAAACTAACTATAAGTTCTAAACAAACATTGTGTAATGTACCCCAAAATTTACATATATATTTTTTTTAAATAGGATACTTCGAGTTGACCTTTGTCTTCAAAACTTTCACACATTCATTAACTATACTATAGGGTAACTAATTTATTCTGATTTCATCAAAAGCTTAAGACTAGCCATCATTTTTGTTTTGAGGCTTACATCCCACTCATATAATATAGATATGTAACCACCTAGAACTACTATCATATTCGTATAATAGTCATATATGAAAAAACCTTACGACTTTCATTCCTATTTGTACAACCATAGGATCTACTGGGGAAAATTTAGACATAAATTAAATACCCTTAAAACAAGGTATCGTTCTAGGCATGCATCCATCACTATTTCACATAGTTGAATTTACTAATGACACCAATATGTGTAAAGGCTACAACTCGGAGTGGCTATGATTAACATTTGGTGCCACTAACGCTCCTCGTTGATTACAAAATTCATTCTAACTCATTCGGGCAAGGTTTAGTGCATCGACAGTTAAGTTCAACATATGACCAGAAATAGCAGGGGCAAAGTTGTAACCCTAATTAGACCGCCAATGTACTTAACCATTAATATACTAGGAGAACTGCAGAGATCGATGCTATCTTGACTTAAATAGCCTACCTACAACATTTAAGATGTCATGGGGTAAGTTCATTTGGTTCAGTACTTGACTTATGTGCCCATTGTATTTTTGACAGCTTACCATATTCACATGGCTCAGGTATAGTTACCAACCATCGCCATTACTCCATTTGAAGGGGGTTCCCAGCATTATCATTTTCATTCCCTCCTTGGCTCCATGGAGAGAAAAAAAAGGGACGAGACATTATAGACCATCCCTGTTTGGTATTCATCTCGATATCATGGTCATGAATTCATGGCTTGGACTCTGTTCTGGGTGGAAGATTGTTTGGAAGGAACTTCCAGGTGGAGAGCCTTATGCAAGGTAATTCGACCTTCAACTATTCTTCTCATCTGTATCTAAGTTTTTGTATCATTAAGAAGGGTCTTTTGTACTCCAGTCTCTTCGGCCAATTTATTGGTAGCATTCTTGGTTTTGTTTCGTGGTTTACTATAGTAATATGGTGTCGACGTTACCCTAGTAATGCTTAGGGTTTCTGTAGTTTCCTTTTTTTCTCTGTACTATTTTTTTTCTAAACCAAGCCATTAAATCCTATGGAAAGAACTTGTTACTGTGTATTTAATAATTACGTCTCCAGAACATATGCTATTTTTTTAATTGAACTCTCAAAGACCTTGTTACTTGGCCTAGCCTCATTCCTTGTCTAGTCTCCTAGTTGACTGTGTGTAACAGAGTCTTATATATGGGCTTTTCTTGCTTAAGTGAACATTGGTCCTTTCAACCGTAGAGAGGGTTGTTATCTCACGCTACTCTTCCAACTTCGAGTTTCCTCCCTTGACTGGGACAAGGTTTTCCTTAACTCTGAAACGATTAAAGGTGTGTCCATGATGCCGCGTAAGGGGCATCGTGAACACACCTGGAGGTTATAGTGGTAGCAGTTGGATAACATATAT
>JASDQU010237390.1:0-11256 GCA_032191745.1 Picea mariana | reverse complement strand
CTGTCTTAAGGGATCCAAGAGCTCTCTAGTATATATATACCTATTTTCAACTCAATTTTGGTTAGGTTAAGAATTGTGAGTTGAAGAGTAGTGTTGTAATATTCAAAACGATTGTATTAATAAAATAGTTATTATTGAAAAGTTTAGTTAAAGATCATTATAGGGGTTCATTATCTCTCTTTGAGTAAGGGCCCTCTTGAAGAGTTTACTAGTGAATGCACCTTTTCTATGTATGCTTTTGTGATTGCGTTTACATCCTTAGCTATGTATGTTTTGTAATTTCCCATTCTATCGTGTTGACATGGAAAATTGTCTATTGTCAAACTAAGGGAGATTGCCCGAAGCTAAGGCCCAATCATCCTTCTCTTTGTTTGGGGTAGCAAGCTCCTCCATTATGTTGGCTCAACTACCAATACATGGATTTAGCATCGCGTTAATTGAAATCTAAATCTCAAATGCAATCCTAATTCTAAAAAAAAAAATCAATTCTAAAACTAAACACTAACAAGGATTTAAGAACAAAGAGTGAATATGAAATGCACAATTATTTTAGTCATTAAAACATAAAGAAGTTTACTAAATATTAATGATAGAAACATATGGAATAAACAACCATAAAAACCAGGTTGGATTTCAATTGAAATAACTAGTTACAATTTTACACTCATAAGTTAACAACTTACTGAAAAACAATAGCAAAAATTAATTATAATTGCATGAGAAAATTCTTTAGCAAAAGAAAACATTCTTACATCCATTCTAGCATAAGTGAGTAAAGGAATAGTCCCACACAAGAGCATACACCATAACAAGTCTCCAAAAGTGGCCAGGGTAGCTTCTCAATTAATCTTGAAAGTAATTTATAATCTCAAGCAAAAAGTCATTTCTCTATATAGTATATACCTTATTTATACAAAATTTGAAAAGGGAAGGAAAAACACTTCAATTCCCTTGACTCTTAATATCCCCACTAGATTAGAGGGTACTTTCTCTTTTTATTTTATATAATTTTCAACATATTCTCCAAGCCTCAAAATTTTAATCAAGTGCATCACATCACTTTGAGGAAAGTGATGTTGTTTAAAAAGTGCCTTATAAGAGGCAATACTTTGACTTATCCCTTTTTCATATTTTTGAAGCTTGGGTAATATAGTATTGATCAACATGATATCCCTAGTAGGTTCCTTTACATGTATTTTTATAGTTTCCTCATTAATACTTAGGAGGGAATAGATGCTCTATTTATTTGTACTAAGCTATCCTCCACCAATGTCTAGAATACTTTAGCATGTGGAAATAAATTATTTTTTGCTTCAACGAATGGGAGATGGCAATTATTGGCCACATTATTTGTCACTTGCCACATTGTGGCACAATCATTCATGTTGAATTCCTTTGATAGAATTATGTGATGAATCTCTCCATTATCTAAGACCATATTCAATTCCTACAAAGCTATTTCAATGAAAGTGGGTATTTCTAGAGGAATTTTTTCAAGATATGTCTACTAATCATGTGAAAGTTTCCAAGCCTAGATATGGATATGAATGGTTGAAATATCTTGGATTCGAACCTGTAGGCACTGAGATTTTTCATAAAATTTTCTTTACGGAACATTCAATTCATTCTAAATTTTTAAGGTATAGTCAATAAAGGCATAGATGTCATACTAGGCACTGAGCTCTTTCATAAAAATTTCTTTACACAACATTCAATTCATTCTAAATTTTGAAGGTATAGTCAATAAAGGCATAGATGTCATACTGGATGGAATTGTAGTATTTAAATTGATTTTCTAGAAATGAAATATTATCCTCATATGCCTTCATTTTCTTTTCAATATGAATTTCCTCATGGACAATGGCATGTGTAGTTGCAAGTCCAGTAGTAGTAATTGATTTGAGGTATGATTTCCTTGTGTCTAACACTACAAATTTAGTGGCAGTAATTGATTTGAGGTATGATTTCCTTGTGTCTAACACTACAAATTTAGTGGCGAGTAGCATTTCTTTATCATAGATTATTTTTTCTATGTTTATGAGTTTGTATCACCACCTACTTCATTTTCCTATTAAATGTAAACATTTCTAGGTTGGCCACCTATCAACTAGTGTACGAATTGATCCTTCTCCTGCTATGACCATCTGGAGCAAAAGAATTAGCAAATGTCTGAGGACTGTAGAATTCCACCATACGTTGTTGGTCTTGTATTTGAGTATTTCCTTCATTTTTCTGATTTTGATGTTTATTTTCTTCTTCTTGTCTATTTTTCTCTGCCTCAACTTCAACTTGAGATTTTTTCTTCAACTCTTCCTATATTCTTCTTTTCTTTTATGCTTTGGCTTTAGATTCTTTTTTAGATTGTTCTTCTTTTCCTATTTTTTCAGCTTCAACTTCAGCTTGTATTCGTGCTTTAGCTTCTTTCCTTAATATGTCATTCTCAACATCTAGTTTATCCTTTTCATCAACTTCTTGTTTCTTTTTGGCCTCTACTTCTTCTTTCTCCTTGACATCAACTTCTTTCTTCCTCTTAAATTTATCATCATCTTTGGATTTAGCTTCAACTTCTTTTTACTTTTCTTTTTCTTCTTTCGTTGTCGCTTTAGCATGTGCTACTACTCTTTTCTTAGCCTCATCATCTACTTTGTCCTTTTCAAGTTCTTCTAATATCTTGTTTTTTTGTTCCTTTCTCTTTTTTTTGTTTTTTTGTTCCTTTCTATTAAATATTTGACCACCAGAAGGTATCTGAGAGCATCATTATGGATGTATGACTTATTCAAGTTTTGTGTTATCTCATTTTCCTCTTCTTCATTTGGATATTCAACATCGAGCAATCCTTTCCATCTGTTGTAACATAAATTTATATCGCCAAAGTTTTGAAATTTCACAAAATTTTGCGATGTCCTGCCTATCCTTGTCATCTAGAGCTTTTAATCCTTGGTTCAAACAAGTCTTTGTTGTAATATATCTTTGTGAAACTCGTCTCTTTTAAAAGCTTTATCTTGACCCATGGTCTTTAGAGGAGTTATTCTTGTCTCTGTGTGATCACCATGTCAAGTTTGGTCTTACTCTAAAACCAATTCTTTTATTCAAGCATATTCTCATTTCATAAAATCAATTTCCCAATTGTAGCTAAGTCCTTGTTTATTTTCCCATCTAGAACCATGTTAAAAACTTAAAATTGTTATTTGAATTGGGTCTTTAAGGACTTAATTTTAATAATAATTAAAATCTGACGTTGTGTGTCAAATCCTATGAGTATTATTTGATAAATATATACTCGTTACCTTTTGGGTTTGATATCAAATTTGGCATTCTTATGATGATTACATGACTTACAATTCTTAACCTAAGTCAAAATGCCAACTATGCTTAGAATGTTTATGAGGGAAAATAAAGTTTTACCAAGTCATACGTCCAAAGTATTACCATGCACCTCAGTCAAGCCAAAGTTCAAACAACCATAGTTCTCGCTAGCAGCAGTGGTATTGGGAGCAAGAGATTTAAGTGAAGGAGACATCAATGGCCCTTATTTGATCGCATCCCCCAACATGTTCGACATTTAACTAAGTCGGGGTCATGAAACTTAACCATGGTTTCAACTCAAGTTACGCGGACGTTGCAGGTCATGGAAAATTGCACTTCCACCCCCTTCGTGGTTTTCAAAACCCCGAAGGACCCCCACAATTGTTGTGGTCCATTGATCTGGAGGACACATGTATGATCAGATTGGACATTTGGTGGATTTGATGGCTTGTGTTGTATCTCGCTGCATGTAGATATTGTTTGTTCTTGTTTAGTGGGTTTCCCCTCAATGAGGAGAAGAGATGGAGTAAAATGAATTATCTTGGTTTGAAGTCTCAATGAGAGGAACGTAATGATTTGTTGAACAGAATCATCTTAAGAACCCTCAAAGAAAACGAGCGCCTTTGAAGATATTTGCAAAGTAATTGTATATATTCTTTCTAATGCTTGTGATGATGGAGATATCGCTATCCACGAAGCTATTGAAGCCGCACAAAATATATTAAGGGAAAATGCAGTTAGTTTGTATAATATGGATGAATATAGAACACAAACTGTGATATTTGAAGTGGGTTCTTCAGCCACTAAATCTCAGATTCTGGATCTAGAAGCCAATGAAGGAAAACCTAAGTTTTTTCATCTCCTTTGGGTTAATAATTCAGGTCATCAAAGATGCCAAATTGTTCCAGAAAATCATTTTAACAAAATAGTGAAGTGTCACGGAATGGGTTTGACATATGCATGCATGGGTATGACTTCAAGATCAGATGGTCCAGCTTGTTGAGATTTGGGTACCTTGGAAAGTGGTCCCCTTGTGTTTGTGAGCCTCTAAACACAAGAGGGAAATAATTTGTACCATGTACCATGTACTTTATGTCTAATTTCACTTTGACTTAGGAGATTTAAGTCAAAAGTGAAATTTGGTCATTTTAGCCTAAATTGACAATTAATTCACTTTGTGGGTGAATTGAGGGACATAAAGTGAAAATATGGAAACCTAAGTAAAGTGGGTTTTGAGTTGAGATTCTTTTGAGATGATCTCAACCATTGATTAGGGATGAGATGAGATTATCTCATCCACACATACTTTAGGTTTCCTTATGCTTCCTTAAGAAGGGCGCAAGGGCAAAGGAGAGGCTCATTATTCCTTGTTATCTTCACCAAGAGATTTGGGAGAGGAGAATGAGGATGAGGTTGGAGGCATTGAGTGAGGAAATCTTGGGTGCTTCTACATGGAGGCAGCCACAAATCTTAGTCCTTCATTTATTTGTGGAACTAGTTCTTGCTAGGAGGAGGGTGTACTTGAGGAGGAGAGCGCACAGCTAGCAGGGAGGACTTGTAGAGGTCAGTTTTCTTTGAGGACAGTTTCAGTGGAGAGCTACAACATATATTCAGAGTACTCTAGGAGGGTTTCTCCATCAGAGCTTCCAGTTGGCAGAGAGCTTCAGTTCAGTGGTTTTGGCAACTCGTGAGGAGGGTGCACCATCCTAGGGCACATCTCTGCCATTTGGGCTTGTGTTTCAGCTTGGTTCAAGTTGCTATTGTATCAGGTTTTTTTGTTTATTGTACTTGTTGTATTCCACCTTCTTTTCTCCACATTTATACACTCATATTCCAAACTGGTTTTCCCCGAGGGGTTTTATCCAGGGTCATGTTTACCAAAAATACCTGTGTTCATTTTTTTGTATGCTAGTGTTTAGAATATCATTATTTAAGCTCTAAAAGATATCTAGGTGCATTACATAGATTATGGTATGCATGTGCTAACATTTTATGACAAAAAATACATGCTAGAGCACCTTGATGGCCTATGTAACCGTAACAGAACAACAAAGAAGTTATTGAACAATTTGTTGTTATAAAATAGCAGTAAACCCTTGTTTGAAAATTGAAACTTAGATCCAACTTGAGGTCAAAGATAGACCTAGTTGGCAGCTTGTTAGGACCTTGAAAATCTTCACAGTTGAAGGTTCTAATCTTACTAGTGTTGGTGAAATCTTACCAGTGTTGGAAAAGTTAACAATATTATTGTTGACAAATGCACGAAGACAAGAGTCGTCTTTATGGAAGTTGTGTCAGCTTATGAGATAGTGAACTGTAACTATATTGAAGTGTAATGTCAGGTTACAATGCCAACTGTTGTTATTAACAACACATATGGATGCCAACTATACCTTCACTTTTATCTCAAAGTCAACAAATTTATTCTTTTAGCATGAATTATAATGTGGCATTCCTACAATTATAGCAACTTAAATTTATTTTCCAGTGGTATGGGACAACACATTTATTATAGGTGTCAAGTCCTCCAAAATTGTCTTATCTTTATTCTTTTTCAGAAGATTGATTCTTTATTTTGAGGCAAAAATTGAGTAACAGTTCCATAATTGAAGGGATTCATTCAAAAATCAAAGAGGGTATAAGAAGCAACTGAAGACATTTTAAGAGCGGGGGTTAGTAGGTTAGGATTTTTGGCAGCAAGGAGTGTGTCCTTTGTAATGAACCCTGTAAGGATATTGTAATTTTCTCAAATAGCAAGAGTTAATCTATGGATTCATTGTTCATTCTTAGCAGAACCCTTTCTTTTCTTATCTTTTTCAATATTAAGTTTCTTTCATTTTCATCTATGTTCTTCTTATTTAATCTGTAATTTGCAATCAGATTTATTTATGTTAAAAACATTAATTTGGTATGACCACCACTATTGTTTATCAGAGATTGTTTAAAGATTACTTTGCAGGTGTTATGATTATGAATTCACATACTGTGCTCAGTCCATAAACTTCATTTTCTTTTGTTGAATTCATTGTTTAGATGCTCAGCAAAATCATTTTTCTTCATCTGAGCCTCACAGGGACTTCCTTATTCGCCGTTTGGTCTGAGATTTATTGTTTTTCTCCATTTCTTCCATCTTTCATTATCAAATTTTATTCCTTGTTGAATGAGACTCCATGCCCAATGGATTAGGCCTCTGATCTGAGAGGATTACAATCTCTCTATTCTAGTAAGATACCATTTAATCTCTAAACCCTGCATACCAAAGTAATCCTTTGTTAATCATTCAAATCTGGAATTTTTGCTAATGATGTAAGTTGATGTCTAGTGATAGTAGGCCGTCATTTTCTTTTTTATCTTTGAGGGAACCCCCCTTATTCCAAGCGATATCTTGTGGCCTAAAGTTGGTTTAAATATGTCTTGGCATGGTTTCTAAGAAGTCAGGAACCATCTCAAGTTACAACACCATCCATAACCATAATAATATTTCATTATATATATGTGTTGTGTTGGTTTTGCTACTTGGGTGAGAAGAAAACCAACCACTTAGATACCTTGTCAAGCCAAAAAGATACCACAGTAAATTGTTAGTTGGTTAGTGGGCCAACAAGTAAATCAAATAATAAATAAAAGGAAATGATAAAAAAACTAAAACATGAATGAATTGGAAATGCAAAACTAAAAATAGGAACAAGAGATAGTCACCAATGGATAGGATTTTGATTGATAACACCTTGGAGAAATATAAGGAGCTTGTGATTTCCCCTCTTCCTCCTTGGGAGGGCCCTTAAGGTCCCCAATATAGATATCCTTCTCTTCTTACAATGATATGATAACTGTGAAGAATTACCTACCAATCTTCTCAAGAAGTGAGAAGAATGGCTCTTGTTATGGATGCTAGAAAGATTCTATGAGAATGATGGATTCTCGAGGAGCAATTCCAACAGCATAAAAATACACATAAAGTCTTACTTTAGTGCATACATCAAGCTTGTATTTATAGGACTCATTCAATATTTTACAAAAGTAGTTTTTAGGTGTGAATAGGGGCCCTCTTGTAGGTACCTCCCTAGTCCTTAAATGGCACCAAGGATAGATTTCGACCTAGATTTGGAAGGATTCTCATGGTACACCTGAGATGGAAGTGTGTGAGGCCCGAACATAATCATAAATGCGTCGTTTCTGCATCTTCATGATTTTCTTTGATGATAGTCACGCAATCCATGCAATTTGCACGAATTTGGTAGTGTTAGCATGTGCAGATGTGCGTAGAAAGGCCCTTGGAAGACTGCGTAGAAATTTAAGGAACCATTTGTATAGTTTTGTAATTTTTTGAATGAATTCTATTATTGTTGGAGGTATGTTGTTTGGTGTATTGCAGTGATAATTTCTTCGGAGATCAATTGTATTGTTATGAGCGATTTTTTGGTGATAACAAATTCCCCCTTATGTGTGAGGTTAAGAGCATATGTATGGTCGAAATACATCATTGTTTCTTTTTCCTATGATGTCATTGTGTAGAAGCGTTGGAAACAATATTTTAGGGAACTGTCAGGGCAGTCTGTCGGAGGGAGAGGGAAAATCAACCGAACCAATTTTTATATGAAAAGAATAAAGATCTTTGTACAAATGAGGTAGGCATACCCCATGCTCATGTCATAGAACCATAAGTATATAACTATAGCTGAAAACTTTTGATGAAGTGGAAAACTTTAGCGCCCTCAAGGGTGTTGGTACTGGAAAATGATAGTTTTGATGAATGAATTTTCTTTTAATCGAGAAACGAACAATTGTGTTGAGTGTATATGACTTGGAGGCATTGATGGCCTATCAAATTCATAAGTCTTCGGCTAGTACTAAGAAATACAATGTTCGCATAGTAAGACCCACCATAACATGAAATTATGTTGAGGTCGAATGTTAAGAGAGAAAACAGAATCAGAAAGCAATGATAAATATTTTTGTGTCATTTGAGACTCCTTGTTTATAGAGTAATGAGAGCTAATATACTGCCTTTTTCATAGAAACTTGTGATGAAATCGACAGGTAGGGATTCACGACTGCAAGAAGAAAAGGGGTCCTTGAAATCAACTGATCAAAAATGGTATCAGGTACTGAGTTGTAGTAAGGTGGATTAACTGGTAACATGGACAAAGTTCAGAATGCTTGAGAATAAAAAACCTCCCTTGGTCTAGGTGTGAATGATGGATGGCAGCAACCGTGAAACGTAATTTGCTGTCAGGGGGACAACCAAATATTGGGATAAACTGTGTTGAGTTGATAAAGATGCAAAGAGATGTTCAATAGGTCAAAAGATAGAGATATGGGACAAAGGGGTCCGGGATACTCACATGTTGGCTGCTGAGAGGATATTTTGCAGAGATACATGCTATAAAGATTAGATGCCCCAACCAAGGGAAACATGGGTTGTTATGCTAGGTAAAAAGAGCCATTGACTATGATGGAAAAAACTTATGTACTTGTGGGAAATAAAAGGTATTTTATACAATTACCAAATGAATAAAGAATCATTTTAGTTGATGATACACATATAGAAATGGGTGCCCCAATGAAAGATGGAGGTGCAAGTATTAGAAGGTAACCGATGGAGGGTGGGGACCCTATGGGTGGGTTTCTGTATTAGGTAAATGGGAGAAGGATGAATTTGCAAATGGTCAACTGATGTTGGATGAGGTGGAGGGATAATGAAAATGCAGAAGTGCATTTATTGTAACCAGAAAAAATGATTTGGGAGTTTGAAATGGGAAGGTTAACAATATGATGAGAAGAAATATGAGGCTTTTCCTGTGAAGTGAAAAACTATGTGTTGATTTTCCAAATGGAAAATATCGATGAGACAACTCATGTAGGTGGGAAGGCTATCGGCCTATAGTACCATGATCCAATAGAGGTGAAGGTAATGCAAAGCAGTGTGTTTTAGAACATGAAGGTAGATGTCAGAGGGTGATACTAGTTAATGCAATTGATCCTGGAAGGATGAACTACATGTTAGTTTGAAACATATACTTGAAGGGGTAGTGAGATGGCCATAAATGGATGTGCTATGATTCATTTGAACAAGTACCTACACACCACAACCAAATACTCGAAGTGAATAATACCTAATGATAAAGAACATGTTTCATCTATTTGATGAAAATCATAGTGAGCAAATGTACCTGCACTCGGGGGCTTGATGAGGGCCCCTCAAGGCATCTGAGTAACATATTAAATAAATGATACCAGTGTGTAGATGGGAGTGTCACGATCGTACTACCATGAATGGTGTGAAAAACAAAGCTTCTAGACTCTTATATGGGTGTTTGGAAGTTTTGGAGGTGGGCATATATATAGGCGTGGGGTCCACTATACCACCTCATTTGTACCTATGGTGATTGAGGCCTGGTACACTACGTGGATGTATTTGAGATATTTTGGAGATCATGGGTGATTGGATTCAACCAGTGAGAGATATTGGTAAGTGATCGACACCTCCCACATTTTTTGAATTGTTAGGTTTCGGGGATGGGGGTTGTATGATTGTATTTATGTGTGGGTAAGGAGATTGCGTGAGAAATTGGTATATACTTGTGCAGGCCTGCATGGTATAATCCTTTTGGACTAGGTGTAGGTGAGAGATGACATAGTAGGATGCCATTTCATTGGAGAGAGAGGGATTGGGAGCACCTCTGGGGGAGGTGTGGGAGAATGTTCATGTGTAGTGGCAGTTGGCCTACTTTGGGGTGTTGAAGTTTTTTTATAGTGCTCCTGTGAGGTCACAGGAGGAGCTATTGAGATTCTTGATTGAGATGTGGAGACCTAACATGTAGGATTTTGTGGTCCATGGATAGGAGGTCCGCTTTACAGCTGAGTTGGACATCTACTTTTTGACGGGGCTCCCCTTTAAGGGAATAGAGATGGATGCTCAACCCTGGATGTCAGGGGGAGAGTCATTGTATGATATGTATCTTCACCATTGTTCGATTGTGGATCCATTGACAAGCGGATTGATCAAGATAACGATGATTGATTCTGTATTGACATGGGTGGTATGTGCTATGGTGGTTCATATTTATGGGTCATTGGGGACCCAATTCATTTCAGGTGCACACCTAGGGGTGGTGGAGAGATCTTGGTTGGTCAGACCTTCGCATGGGCATGGGTGATGTGCTCATGCATGATAGCATATTTGGACCAGTGCATCGTGGAGAGATTAGGGGAGTTCACCTTTGGGTCGGTCCTCTACAGTTTCTTTTAGAGAGGGTTGTATTATTTTACCCTCAGGTGATCTTAGAGAAACCACTTGTTCAAGAGTTGTAGCTGATGTGGTGGGCACACATCTTGGCTCGCCATGGAGGTGGAGAGGTTGACCACTATTTACTGGTATTTTGAGAGGATTTAGAGGCAGTTGACTCTAATCATTTTGGAGTATCTATATGCTGGTATGGACTATCGTCAGGACCTAGACATGGTCTTTCCTCTAGGGAAGGTTTGGGACCATCAAGGTGAGTATTTTCTTATATGTTTTTGTATTTTGATGGTTTTTGGTTTGATTTTATGCATAGGATTGATGGATCACTTATGCTTATGTGTTTGCAGATGTTGGATCGAGAGGGTGCAAGGCATAATTTTCCCACGCCGAAGCATGAGCGGCTTAGGGGGGGAGGAGAGGACTGGGAGGCACCATCGTCATGATGACCCTGGGGTAGGTCCAACTCATGCCCTAACTAGAGATATTTTTGTAGAGTTGTTGCATGAGATGAAGGAGTTGTGACATCGTTTTGGCTGAGTGTTACGAGGTGTTACCAAGGCACATTGGCCCCACATCCAGGATGATGAGTTCCTGGAGCACTGGGGGAGAAGACTAGAGTGGCAAGATTTGGTGCGTCGTGTCTCTATGGTTGGAGAAGTGGTGACAGGGCATTTTCCTTTTGGAGGAGGGATGCCCCCAACTGG
>JASDQU010237388.1:0-16942 GCA_032191745.1 Picea mariana | reverse complement strand
TAGGGACGTCTCCCTTGGACTTGCCCTCCTAAATAGAAAGAGCTCCCCATCGAGGTGACAGTGGGTGGGGAAGCTCCTGTTACGCCGGTTTCTACCTTTGACTCAAGCTATTTAACCTTTCCTACAAACCGTGCGATAACAGGACCCAGAAAAATAATAAAACAAGACCTAATCAGAGGATAGGGGGTCTCATCACAAGCCAACCTATTATGTTCATGGGTACCTAGCAGTATGGCATTACCACCAGCTAGTTACCATGCCAGGGCAGTGACTCTTGGTTGCATGGCCAAGGGAAAGGGGGTCTCATCACGAGCCAACCTTCTCATTTCTGCGAAAGTACTTGTGGGTAACGTTGTTAGCTCTGGTCACCATGCCAAGGCAATGTCCCCTGATTAGCTCTTAAACAAAGAAAACAAATAAAGAATAAAAAGAATAAAGGCAAGAATGGGCTTGGAAAAAATGCATCCATGACAGGTACAACTCGCCTTTTACAAAGGCACCCACAGGTAACACTTTGCATCCTTGGCCCTTACTGCACCCACATGCTTGGACATCCCCTGACCACATCATCCACTTACATGGCTTGGATGAGGTCTTTTCCGGGAACTTTCCTTTTCCAGTGGACACTAGCCCAATACAACGCCTTGTCCTTTTGCACAGACTTGTATTGCAGTCTTGTGTAACGTCTTTGAGCTATTAACTGATGTATTAGGGATTTTATGCATATGTTTAATAATATTGATGATGAGATGTGATTGACATAGCTATGATCCCTGTGACTGATGAGCCCATGGAGGGCATAGCCTTTGATGTGCAGGACCATTCTCGACGGACAGGTACCATTTGGATCGGTACACATGGGGAGATGATCAGTTCGGACCTCCATGGGGCTGAAGAGCCCACCAGATGGATGCTGAGACCCCATCAAGGGGCAGAGACAGGGCAAAGGTTGATCAGAGACTTTGCACCGAAGAAGAAGAGGACGTTCCACCAGAGGCACCCCGGCACAGCTGGACCTAGGGGGATTGACCAATTTTCAGTGGGACGTTGACTCTATATGGCCTAGGACGTCACCAAGAGGCTTATGACATCATCATGAGTGTCTTGGCAGATGGACAGGGTAGTTGGCACGTGTGGCAGCTTGGAGGAGCCCAAAGATGGCTAACGTCTTGCTTCAGGAGGCTACATTTGCCCTAATAGGGGCTAACGTCACCCTAGAAAGGGGTGGCATCTTACCTTTTGCTTGATTAGGGTTTAGTTTTGACATTTTAATGTAAAAACAATATGATTTGATATTTTGGCCTTGCCGGCCTTTTACCTGACCTAAAATGTAAAATTAGGTCAAGGTTTTGTATAAATGAGGGATTTTGACTCTCATTTTTTCATCATTACTCATTCACTCCATAAGGAGGTCTGAAATTTGCGCCCTATCTTGGGTTTTGGGCTGAATTAAGTGATGTGCATTTGTTGAAAGAAGAGATTTTTGGCATTTATGGTGTTTCTCTTGAAGGAAGGTGTTACAACTAGGGTTTGCATGGTTATTTCTTGGTGATTTGTAAGTATTTTTCTGCAAAACTTCTTGAATGAATGGTTGTAGTTTAATTTCTTACATTTGTTTATAAATATTGCTGAATCAAAACCCTAAGGGACAAGCACACAAGTAGGTCATTGTTTCATGTCCCCTGATAGAGAAACCTTAAACCATTGTTGAGGAAAGAAAGAGCCTAGCCTTAGCTACACTCCTATTTCCTCTTCCCCTTTGCTAGCCGTACTATTTTAAAGCCAAAAGGAGTGAGACGTCCCTGGCCTAAGTCTACTACACTAGGGCCATACTCTTTCTAGGGTTTGCTGAAAGGTCTTGCTTTAGCAACACCTCACCTCATCAAACCCTCTTGTTTTGGTTATGTTTTATTGTTATTGAGCTAGCCGTTTGCCGGGAATGAGGAGAGAGCACGAGGCCTTGCTTTAGCAACACCGGAGTGAGCCTCTCTCCCCTAGGGTTCCGATTTTGAGGCCCTGCTTTAGCAGCACTTCAAAACTTTTCCCTCTAGTCCTTGAAATCTTGCCTCCTTCAACCTTTGCGTCCTTCACTTATGACTCCATTAAACCCTAAGGCACTGATTTGAAAGTCCTCTAACGTTGAAGTGAAGATGATCAAACAACTCTCTAAAAATATTTAAATTTCAAACCCTAAGTTGTTGATGTCATCTTTGGATATTTCATCTTTAATGCAACAACGTTTTACTTTATGAGCATTTGAATGGTGGTTTAAAGCATTTATTAAATGAAGTGTTGATTGGTTACATTGAATGTCGCATCGTTCCAATATTTATTGGTGAAGTGTCACATCTTTTCATTGCTATTAATAAACATTGACTTCGTCAACATTTATTGCTAATTGCTTACATATATATTTATCAGATAGTCTTATAAAGTACTAACCCATTGGAATATAGCTTGCATATATCTATTTGTTGTTATCTTGTTCCAGACAGGTGTTCTTCATTGGGGATTTACTTTATTATTGGTTGTTTAGCCGGGACTTTCTGTTTTGGTGGTGACTTGTGAGGGGAGAAAGTTTATCCTTATCACATTATCCTTCTGCCTCCTCAAAACCACAGGTCACCGGGGACGTCTCCCCTAGGCCTAACCTCCCTAAAGAGAAAGAACTGTCCCATTGTGGTGACATTGGATGGGATAGGTTCTATTACGCCATTTTGGCCCTCTATTTTATAGCCTTTTCTCGTAGCTACAAACTGTGCGATAACAGGTTCTACAAGGCAATTTTTGCCTCGAGCACATATTTTTGTAATCGGAATTTCTGCACCCCTGCGTGGGTTAATAATGTAATGGGTCTGCATGGATCATAGTTAGGTCAGTTACCTTGAGATTTCTTCATTAGGAGAGTTCCTTTCACTGAGTGTTTTTTATCCTCAGGTTATTAATTTGGCTTTTTAGCTTTATTAATTTCCCTTGAGTTTTCACTCCCACCATTAATAATTCCTCCAAAGTGGTGAAAGTCGTTTTAATGGATTCATCCTCTGGTAGCTAGTGTTTAGGAACGATGTAAATGACCATGTAAGACATTTCAAAAAGTTTCGCGGAATTCCATAGAGTCTAGATAGGTTTTTTTTAATTAATTAAAATTGTCTTGGGTAATTTAATTAATTATTTTTAATTATTTTTTATAAATATTATAAAAACTAGGTCCTTGGGTGTTTTCTAGGGGTATTTGTGCTCAAAAGAAATGGAATGAGACCCCCTACACCCTTGGACCAAGTTTCAGCTCAGTGGAACAACTTTTGCTAGGTGTTTGTCCATAGGGAGTCTTAGTTAGTCAAAATAGCAATTTTAATTGCTAGTCATGACATATGAAAAATGTCATTTTTGTAATTTTTGAGCAAATGGACTAAAGTAAAGATGAAAAATGATGAAAAAGACTATTCCTAACCTTTTCGAACCCTCACATCACCCCCTCACCTAGCCATTAAGAAAAAACGTCACTTTCCCTAGAGAGGTGTGCCCCCCCTTCTAGAAAGTCTCCAAAAAGTAAAAAATAAATAAATTAATTAATGGGAGACTTATTTTATCCCTTGGTGTGCCTCCCTAGACCCTACAACTCATCATTTGACTTGTCAAAGCCTTGCCAACTCACTCCAACTCATTGTCACTTCATCCATCCATGCCAAAACCCTAAAAGTGATTTTTCCTTGATGTGTGACACTTGTAACTCATCCAAGAGGGGTAGCTTTGCCTTTCCATGTATAAATAGAACCGCTCCCTCACTCATTTCTCACCTTCTCTTGAGCTATTGTTATGCTACCCAATTCTTGCCTCATCCCTCTCTCATCTTTCATCTTGCTTTCATTCCATCTTGCTCCATTTTGGAGAGGAGCTTGGAACAATTAGTTGCTACAACCTCCTCATTTGGTTAATGAGAAAGAGCTTTGGAGGATCTCGGTGTTCTTAAGATTTTGTCTTGGTCCACATGCATTGGAGGTGATCTTGTTCCTTGTATTTTTCATATTTGAGATCTAGAGTTAATATCTAAAGCAAATTAGTTTGTTTGGATAGATCATACAATAGTGTAGTTGTAGATCTATTTGTATAGGATAGTAGGTAGTGCAAATTAGTTTGTATTACTTGTTTGTCTTATCAACTATTGCTCTCATCTCACTTTGGGTTTCACAAGTTGCAGGTTGCTTCATTGGTTTGTAAGGTTGGCTTCAAGTTGGAAGCTCTCCTTCATAACCTAACTCAAACTCCTCTCTTTCTTCTTTCTTAGATCTATTTTCTGTTCATTTCATATCAGATTTGGTTTGCTAACACTCTTAAATAAGTCAAAAAATCAATACTATTTTCTGAAATTTATATGTAGGAAATTTCTGTTGAAAAACAAGAATTTTCTTAACTTTTCTGTGTGTTTTGCAGCATTTCCAGCAAGCAATAGCTTGCTGGTTTTTGCAAGTTCTTACCAGGTCAAGGGGTTATGCTGTCTATTTTCAGTCACAAAACACACCAAAGACCTCTCTTTTGATTGGGTAACAACACCCAACCATTCCTCTTTCATTCTAGCATTGTAGCAAGCCCTCGAGAGTCCCTTGAGACTTGCATTCTTGTACTTAATTTTCTGTCCTTGTAAAGTTTGTTAGTGCCTACATCTTGGGTGAGAGTTTGACAAAGCCACCCCCCAAAATTGTAAGGCCGGGCTCTATATTTAATTTTCTGCATAGTTTTTACTCTTTCTTTGCCCCACTTGTCATTAGGACAAGATTGTGTGGCTAAGAGTGTTTTAGTTTAGCTTATTTCATCTCTAACCCCCTTTGGCACAAAATAGGAAGGCTTGCCTCCACCTTGTGCCATTGTGAGTGGTTTGTATTTCTTGTTCTTTCACTTCAAGTTTTGTTTTCCTTGTTGCCTACACCTTTGATGAGAAGTTGACAAAGCCAACCCCCAATATAGTATGGCTAGTTTAGTTGTTTAGTTTCTATGTTGTGCTTAGTGGATTAAAATCATCTAGAAGTAGATCTCACACAACTAAATACTAACTTAAGCCCATGGAGGCATAGATTTAGATCTCATGCTTAAAAATCTCTTTTATTTGCAAGTTTTACTTTCCAAGCATTTGTCTTATTGCAAATATTCATGGGCAAATGGTGATGGTTTAAGGCAACTGAATCTCTTTATCTTGCAAGCTATTGTGGGTTTCCTTTACATGTGTTTCAAGTAATATCTTGTGGTTCAAACACTTCATTTCCTGCAAGTTTAATATTTCAGTTTTGGCAATATTTCACAGTTTTTGGGCAAGTAAAACTCACCTTAACACACAAAAACACTAAAATTAACTTAGTCCATAGGCCTAATAATCAACTCGATTTAATAGGACACCTCTACTGACCCAACTTCTACCATTTAAACGAGGACTAGAGGAACCAACGGAAGGTGCTAGGCTGGAGACGGTCTCACAGCGTGCGGCGTCCTTTCCGGGAGGTACTCTTTTCCCTTGAGCTGACCTGTGGAGCTAGGGTAGGCCTTGTTTCCATACTTCTTGAGCACCCAACAGTTACTTGGTACAAGAGGGGGGAGTATTGGGTTGACACTTAGCTAGAATTCACTCTTCACTAAAAAACTTAATCAATCCTTAATCCACTTCAACTTTGGGCATCAATTTGTTATATCTTTGTGGTCTACATCTACACTTGCAAGCACTTCATTTCACATTTACATTTCATTTAAGCTTATCTTATGGTTTTGGATTAATCAATAAGTGGTCATTAGTTGTGCTCTTGGACATTTCCTTTCAAGCATTTCGTTTTCAGTATTTTGGTGTTTATCTCTTGGGTGTGATCCTTCAAGAAGTTGCGCATCCACCTGGAGGCACTCTCTTGACCGGGTCTTGAGTGAATTGTGTCTTTTATGCCATTGATAAGCAGTCCAGTAGAGTAAGTGCTATTGTGAGCATGCTTGGCTTGATGTGTTGATGGTCATCTTGTTTTGAATCTCTTTAATTCCTGCACATACAAGCAATTTGTTAGTTAACATCTTTGTATCCACTGTATCTTTTGTTATTTATAACTTGTTGTAATCCTTAGACATTCTTTATTGTACCTTTGTATCTAGTTTGTATCTAATTGTAATTTTGTGTAATCAACCTCCCTCAGACTTTAGTTGACCCCATTGCCCAATCTTAGGCACTAGTCTTAGTTGTCCTAGGAAAAGGCTTGCTTGTCATTTTGAATTGTTGCACATTGCATTGTTGACTTCGCATCATAGGCTAGATTTTCCCCCAACCTTTAAACTAATTAAAACCAACTCCTAGAACTTAACGTTAATTCCATCTAGAAACTAGGGTCTACCCCCCTTGGCTTCCCTAGGAGTAAGCCTAGATGGAAGAGGTTCAAGTCAAAGTGACAGCATGGGATTTGAACCTAGGCATTGTGCCTCCAAGGACACACTAAGTGAGCAGGACTTACTTCACGTTTGCAAGTGTGTATAAGGACGACAACAACGCTGAAAGTAGTTTTAATTTCTAAAGAAGTTTTGAAGTAATATCTTGTCATCTTTATGATATTACTTTTTGTTTTGGGACAGCAAGTAATATCAGAAAAAAAAAGGCCTTTTCTTTCTTGTTTAACTCACTTTTTTTGTAAATTTTGTTCTAGTTTACTTAGCCATTTTTTTCTGTAAATTTTATGTACATGTACTAACATTTTTTGCAGGGTCTTCAATCACTTTTTGGGCATCTTTGCCCAAATCAACTTGTTGTTTTATGCAGGTTGTTGAATAAACAAGGGGAGATTTTGGCCAATTTTGGCTAAATTGAAGCATTTGGGACTTCCAAGAGCACATAGTTCCTTCCTATTTGTAAATTTTCATTGTAATAAACCCGATCCATCTTTATAAGGGTCCACATCTCTATTTTAAAGAGATCATAAGTCTCTTCAAGAGCATTTGTAACCAAGTTAATAAAAGAAGTAAGCCAAGGGAAGGGCTCACTTTGTGTTCCCCCCTAGGGGGTTGCTGTTGTGGTTTGGGAGCAAGTTTCTCAATCTTTATTCTTTCCTTGCGTTTAAGTTGCAGCAACAAACACATAGATTAGATTTCAAGTTGGAAAGTAATACTTTAATTGTTAGATTAGTTTTCCCTTTTTGCAAAATAGAACACTAATTGCTAGTTTAGAGTTTATTTCATGCAATTTCAAAGTTGGCAATAAACCGTCTCCTCAGCTCTTCCAAAGAGGCTGGTCAGTGAAGACTAGTAATTAAAAAACATTTAGTTTCAGTTATTTATTTTCTTGTTTAAAATAAACAACTCCCCTCAGCTCCCAGTGTGGTTCCTGACCCTTCCAGTTGCGAGTTAGTCTCGATCTTCTGGGAGTAAGTTTCATACACGTTGGGCTGGTCAGTGGTGATAGATTAATAGGTAAATCCTTAAGAAACTTTGCTTTAGTGGAAACGTAAGAGAGATTGTGTAAGATATCTGGCGAGAACTTTGAGATCCAGGTTCTTCCAGTCGGATCTCCCACATTCTCTTGGGATTGTGTGTAAAATCAAAGGGACCTCCCTGTTGGATATTCGGCAAGCTCAACCTCCACTTTAGGGATTTTTTTTGATGGGCCAAATCTAGTTTAGTCAAACACTTTATTTTCATGCAATAAAATTATCTCATTAACCTTCCATCAATAAATCCTAATAAAACATGCGATCTACATTGCCCACGATACTTTTAAGGCACTGGTCTCAATTCTACATTTACAAAGCCATTTGCTTCAAGCACTTTATTTTTCAGTCATTTACTTTGAAGCAACTTTAATTTACTTGCATCTAACATTGTCTCAAGTATCCTTTTATGCAAGTATCTTTATGTATCTTGTGGTGATTAATTGATCTGTGTATGCTTTAAAATAGATTTTCTTATTATATTGGTTAATGCAATAAACTCCTAGAATACTAGTTGCTTAGATTTTAGTTTAAGCCTTAGATTTTTTTATTAGGGACTACCCCCCTTGGCTTCGCTAGGAGTTGGCCTAGACGGAGAAGTTGAGGATTAGGTGACAACACCTTAACTCTCACTTGCCCCTGTTGCCGTCCTAATACACACTTGCAAACGTGAGCAAAGTCCAGCTCATTTAGTGTGTCCTTGGAGGCACAATGCCTAGGTTCTCAGTCCACACTATCACCTTGACTGGAACCTCTTCCTTCTACGCTTACTCCTAGGGAAGCCAAGGGGGTAGACCCTAGTTACTAGATTGGATTAAACGTTTATGTTCTAGGAGTTGGTTTTAATTGGTTAAAGGCTAAGGGGGAAAACTAGCCTAAGATGCTAAGGCAGCAAATGCACAGTTCAAATCTATCTATATATCAATCAGCCCTTTCCCTAAGTCAACTAAGACTAGTGCCTAAGGTTGGGCAATGGGGTCAACTAAGTTTAAGGGTGGTTCAATTACAAAAGTTTTACAAGTGAAATTACTTAAAACTACCCCAAACCAAAGATTACAAGTATTTTCAAAAGAATGAAAGATGTACAGTGATTACACAAGATACAAAAATACAAAGATACAAGAAGATGTAAGTGAGATCAACACATGAGCCAAGCATGCCCCAATAGCACTTACTCTATTGGATCGCTTTCACTGGCAACCATAAAAAGCACTTAAGACTCAAGAAGGTGATGCTTCCCCAAGTGGGATATTCAACCCCTTCTTGAATCACACCACAAAAACAATGAAACAAGATATGACAATGTTGAACTCAATTGCTCAATAAGACATGAAACATTAAAGACATCAACCATGTAGTTGCAATAAAGATGAAGAGCATGAAATTATCACCAATGTGTGTTCCTATGCATACATCTAATTCCCCCAACACAACATGGATGAGCTATGCAACTAAATGGTTAAGGAGTTTCTTAAAAGTTTAGTTAATTTTAGTTCCCTCCCCCTAAACTATGTTTGTGCTTTAAGCTTCCTCCTCCCTTGGCCAAATAACTGCCGGGTGCTCAAGATAGTAAGGCAACGAGGCCCACCCTAGCTTCCCAGGTCAGCCCTGACAGTAAGAGTTCTCCCGAAAAGGATCCCCTTAAGGATCACGGGACGGTCCCCCGCCACTTTCCCCCGGGTATCCCTCAAACCCGTTTTAGATGGTGGAGATGGCTGAATAAAGCTCCTAAGTTGTCTAGAATGTTATTATGACCCTCGGGTGGGTCTTTAGGTGTGTTTGGTAAGTTTTAAGAGTGTTTTAGGTACTTAAAATTTTACTTTTTAGCGCAAAACCGAATTGAAAATGATGGAAAAAGTGTGTTTGCAAGATGTAAAATTGATAATCATTAACACATTAAAACATCAATGGAAATCTGCAAGAGATGTATCATTCATTTACTTAACCATTCCACATGTAAACTTGAAAGGAAATGTGAGATTAAGGCAAGAACAACTTGCTAGTTATAACAGAAAATGTACTTGACAAAGTAAAGCAAATGAATATGAATACTTAGCCCATAAAGCAAGATGACATAAATGAAAAGCTCATAAAGTAAAAAACATTCACCATAGCATTACATCATCATTTAGACATTCAACTTGCAAGATAAAAGGGCAAGAACAACTTGCCTTATGGAAAAGAGAAAGAGACTTCAAGATCTAAGATTACTCATCCATGCATGTTAACCATTTAACTGAAAGATGTGCTTGGAAAATAGAAACTTTACAAGATAATGAGTAAGATCTTAAACCATGACTTAGGTCACATGTACTTAAAATGTAAAAGGGTAAATGACTTATGAAAACTAATAAATTTGGCACTTAAGATAAGCTCTAAACCATTAAACCATTTACCATGAAAAGCATAAGCACATGAAGTAAAATAACTTGAGGAAATGAAACTTAGAAGTGATGACTATCTAGAACATTTCAAACCATTAAGCATGTAAATCATCAAATGTAAGTTTCCCTTAAGCCTAGCGATTTTGGGGGTTACTCTCCCAAGGTGCAGGCACATTAACTTATTAGAAATGGAAAACTTGAAAAAATTAAACCACTTACAATGGCCAAGGTGGAGGCAAGCCTACCATTTTTGGCCAAAGAGGGTTGTTTATGAAATAAACGAATTATTAAAATGAAAAGGCTACACTACCTTGCCTTATGGACAAGAGGGGCCAACAACTAAATAAAAATGAACTTGCCAAAAATAAACTAAGCAATATCTATTAGTCTACAATGATACAAGAAAGAATCAATGAAATAAAAGAAGAAAACATGAACTTACACAAGGAAAGGTAAGAAAATCGTTACCCAACCAAAGAGGGCTCTTGGGGAAGTCTTGAGAAGTGATTTGGGCAGCGTTTCCCCTTGTTGCTGGTAAGAACCTGCAAAAACCAGCAAGCAAAAGCTTGCTGGAAATGCTGCAAAACACACACAAAGTCAAGAAAATTTTCTGTTTTTACACAGAAAATTTTCACATGAAAATCTCCAAGTTGAAATATAAATTTGTGACCTATTTAAGACAAGTTAGTTACAGAAAATGGTATGAAATGACAGCAATATATCAGATCCAAATCAAAAAGAAAAGGAGTTTATGCAAGCTTTGGCTGGAAACTCCTCTAAAGTCTCTTCCAACCAACTCTTGTGAGAAAAATCTGCACACTAAAACAAGATGTGAGTCCAAGACAGCATAATATAATGATATAGAATAGCAAAATGAACTAATTCACAATACTAACTAACCAACATATATAGATCAGCAGCACTAATGTCTAATGATCCACCCAAACAAACTAATTTGCTCAAGATACTAGCTACAAACCCACAAAATGTAAAAGAACAAAATCACCTCATATGCAATGGACAAATCTGACTAGTCTAGATTGATCCAAAATCCTCCAAAGCTTTTATTATTGAACCCAAATGGGAGAGTCTTGAAGCAACTAATTGCTCCAATGCTCTCAAGAGAAATGAGTGAAATGTGAGATGGCAAGAGCAAGATGTGTGAGGCAAGAATTCAGTAGCATAACTTTAGCTCAAAGAATGGTGAGTTGGGAGTGAGGAGAGGGATCTATTTATACTTGGAAAGGCAAACCTACCTCTCTTGGATCAATGCCAAGTGTCCACCACCAAGCATAAGAGTAGATCTCAAGGCTAGGGCACACCATCTAGGGTTTGAAAGCTAGATCTAGGGTGTACAAAAATGTAAGAGGTGTTGGGATCAAACAAAGAGGTGTGAAAGGCCTTGGGATTGATGCCAAGGAAGGTGAGAGGTCTCAAATAATTTTTAAAAAATCATTTGTGGAGTTTCTAGAAGAGGGGGGCGTAACTCCTCTTGGAGGGGGCAAAAAAATGGTGAAAATGAAGAAATAGAGGGGAATTAATGAAAGAAAAGGAGTGGGATCATCCTAGGAGGTGATGTGGGGGTCAAAGGGAGTCATAACTCGTGAGAGGGGGCCCCAAATAAGTCACAACAACATCCACCAAGGAAAAACGTCAATCCCCCTAGGGGGCCATAATTTTTTAGTGTAAAAGGTGGGTAAGGGGTTAGAATAGGTTGGAAAAGGTTGGTAGGGTTAGGTAAAGTCTAATCTTGCTCTTTTCCACCTTCAAACTCACCCATTAACTCTTTTTTACAAAAATTACAAAAATGACTTAGCAATTAAAATTGTTGTTTTGACTGAATTTTACTCCGGGTGGACAAATGCATAGCAAACTTTGTCCCACTGAGCTGAAACTTGGTCTATGGGTGTAGGGGGTGCCATTCCATTTCTTTTGAGCACAAATACCCCTATCAAAAACCCAAAGACCCAGTTTTTACATTATTTGCTCCAAAACATTTAATTAATTAAATAATTAAAATTCCAACCTTAGGAAAATTAATTAAATTTAATTAATTAAAAAAAAAACTATCTAGACTCGACGAAATTCTGCGAAACTTTCTACACTGTCTGGCATGGTCATTTACATCATTCCTAAACAATAGCTACCAAAGGATGAGACCATTAGAACGTCGTTCACCACTTTGGAGGAATTATTGCATGTGTGAGGGAAAAACTCATGGGAAATCAACCAGGTTGAAAAGCCCAATTGACAACGTGAGGATAAAAAACCCTCGGTGAAAAGAACTCTCCCAATGAAAACATCCCAAGGTACCTGACCTAACTATGATCCATGCAGACTTATTACATTATTAACCCACGCAGGGGTGCGGAAATTTCGTTTACAAAATTTGTGCTGGAGCATAAAATGCCCAAGTAGAACCAATACTGTTTTCGACATACTTGCATCTGATGATGCATACTTCATGGCACATGAATTGACCCCCTAGCTGAATAGGCGGTCAACAGCCCCCAAGGACACACCGAGTGGATTGAAGATTTCTTCCACGTCTCCCAGGTGTGTATAAGGCGTCAACAATGCTCACTACTCCAGTAAATCATGTCATGTTAAGCACGATTCCAAAAATTTTGTGACAATCTGAAAAATCAATTACCAATACTATCTATGAAATATCACTTTCTAATATGACAAAAGTGAGGAGAATACATGACAGTTCATAAGAATTCTGTACTAGTTGATTTTTTATCAAATGTTAGTGAGGCTTTGTCCCTGCACAGAATAAATTTATTAGTGTAAATTAAATATCTTGTTAGAATCATTCTTAACCTTTCTTTCTAAGTTTAATATTTTTGATCAAGCTAATTGTCATTAGAGAAATTTTGAGGTCTAAAATGGGCCTCCTAAGAAAAATAATAAAACACGAGTTGTGAATTTTTAAAGGGAAAGAAAGAAAACTTTATTATTATTATATTTTCAATTATCTCCTTATAGGTTTACTCAAATTTCAAGTGTAGGTACTCATTGGATGTGGAATTAAATCCCACATCTAACGAATATCCACTTTGCATACTTTTGATAGATCCACAGTGAGATAAACTAGAAGAAACATGTTTTTTTTCTTCCATGTATTTCCAATTTATTTCACTATGGATCTATCAAAAAGTATGCAGAGTGGGTACTCATAGAGCAATTTTTTTGTTTTGAGACCCATTTTTGACCAAAAAATTTCTCTAATGTGAATGTGCAGTTGAATCTAGGCATCTACTTGAAAGACAATGAGACAGATCTTTCTTTACTTGTTGATCGTTCTGTCGGGGGTTCGAGCATTTTTGATGGAGAGCTAGAGATCATGTTACATAGGTTGACATTGGTTTTTCATCATACTTGTTATTATTTAGGTTTTTTCAATCATGTATTTTACTAATTGTTCCTGACTTGTAAATGTTCAGGCGTTTGCTCCATGATGATAACAAGGGTGTTGCTGAAAATCTGAATGAAACTATATGCTTTAACAACAATAGGACTTGTGAAGGCTTGACTGTAAGTTCAATTTTCATCCCATTTCATAATTTTTTGTTCAAATGTTTTTTTGGAAAACATGTCTATGTATCTGGCTGAATATTGTAAAACTGATTTTTCGGTCAAGGCACAGTCTAACCTAAAGGCTTTTCTCTTGTCCTTTAGGTAGATGCATGCTCATTTGTATATTATTTTTGTACCATATCTTTTTTAATATAAGCTGTTTTTTTCCCAAAAATAACAATAACATGAATATATAAGACTCTTTAATTGCATTACAAACAGATATGAATGAGGATACAGATACCAGAATGGATATTCCCGTTTCAAGCTTTCAGTATATGGAGATATGGTTTTAGAAGAATATATATAATTATCAAATTTTCTAAAGTTTGAAATTTCACATACATCAAATTTGAAATAAGATATTTTGTCATTCATCATACTTGAAATGAAGTAAATTCATCAAGTCTGAAATAAGATGATCATCTTGGTTTTTGTAGTGTGATTTAGGACATTTTAGGATTTTGTTTAGCACATATGATAGGGTAGGATCTGTTAACACCAAATCCATCTACATGAATCTGAGTGTTAGTGTGATTTAGGATATTTTAGGATTTTGTTTAGCACATATGATAGGTTAGGACCTGTTAACACCAGATCCATCTACATGAATCTGAGTGTTATCTTCCAGGCTCCAGCATATGTTCGTGGAATTATATGAAATGGACTCAACTTTACAACGTTTGTCATTCAACATCAGTGGTTCTTGAGTACCTTAGCCATATGGGTATCTTGTTGCAAAGCTTGGCTCCCACCTTACCTTATTCCAGAGTTGTGATGTACAAGTTTTGGGAAGTGTTCAGACAACTTCAGAGATCAGTGTTTTAGGGGAAAACACAACTTGTGTGGTTTTAGCAGGTTTTTAGTTCAGACTTCTAGGATTCTATTTTTAGCAGTTTTCCTCAAGCATTAGATTGACTTGCAGATTTCAAAGGATGCAAGGGGGATGGAGGATAGTCAGATGGGCACTTTCAAATTTTCAAGATTTACAATCTTGAAAAGTTTCTATTTTTAGAAACTTCATCTTGCTTGAAATCTGAAAGTAGATCCAGATACCCATTGGAGAGATGAGCATGGAGTTCCATTTTGGTGAAGTTCCAACATGTTTTAGGCCTCAGTCAAAGCCAATCAAACCAGTAGAATTTGGTCAAACATGAGGTTTAAAAGTAGAAATTTCCCATTTTCAAAGATGATCACATTTTCAAATACCTAGTACAGAGTATATAGGATGGGGGTGAAATTTAGTGGTGGAATTTTTGGACTATTTTTAGCAGTGTGCTTTCTCAAGATTTGACATTATTTCTAGTGATTTAGTATGGCATATAGCATCTGGGTCAAATTCATTCCATTTCAAGAAGTTTGGTTTCTGGCCAAATTTGTGGGGTCCTAAGCATCCTAGGAGGTTTTGTGTGGGCCCCACTAGTTGATGAGGTGGAATTTACTTGCTATTTTGGTCGGAGGGTGTCATGGGGACCACACACACATGTTCTATGGGTTCTAGAAGTGAAGCACATGAACCGAAGGTGCTTTTCTTTCTTTAAAGCAGGGTGCATGGTTGGAGGAAGTTCTCAAGAAAGAGTAAAGTGCATGCACTCACAAAAGCATGCTTTTGTAGATCTTTTTTCTCGTACATGATATTCTCATCCAAAAAGGAAAAGCACATGTTTTTGGAGACCTTTTGTACTTTTGAGGAAAGCCACCTTTTAGGACTTGCCTACTTTTGCATAGGCTAGCTTTAGCAAAAAGAAAAGTGCATGGGATAGAAAAGGTTTGACCTCAACAAAAGTTGACCAAAGTGGCACTTTCTATTTTCAGAGTCCATGTGCCCTCTTTGAAGAGCCTTTCCTTGGATTGTGGCAACTTTATTCTATTTTGGAAAGCTAGGTTATCTTTGTAAACCTCTAGAACTACTCTATAAAGGAAAAAGGAGTAGTGAGGAGAAGGGTTGGTTCTTATTGTTGATGATTGTTTTCTCTTGAGTTCTCATCTTCACACCGCTCCTGATTGGAATGAATGTGAGAGTCCATAGTTTTTCAGTGAGAGGTAGAGGTTACTCACTATTAGTTCATGTGAATTCATCCCCAAACAATGTGTGAGAATATGCTACAGAAGAGGTTTGACACCTCCTATAGGTCCTGTAGATGGAGCTAATATTCCCCCAAACTTTGTACATGCAACTTTAGAAATAAAGGTAATATCTATTTGGCTGTTATATCTCACCAGTTGATGATGTCTTTCACTTTGCTTCAATCATCGATTGGTTAAAATTGGGAATTACTCCCTCTTAATTGATTTTATAACTCCATAACCTATAGAATTCAAGGCATTGCAATCATGATTTATAATTTGCACTTGAAAATTTTTTGTTTTTCACATTCTCACGCAGATCCATCCTTAAGGCAGATTTTTGTGCTCTAACAACAGAAATACGTGTTTCATGAGGCAGAAATCCATCCCTAGGCGTAAATCTACAATTTTGTTTGCTGCTTTTATTGTTTTACAGGTCTGACATTTCAATATACAGCAAGCAATTAATACATCTTAGCAGCATCCCTGGGTCCCTAAACCTCACAGTTCACTTCTAGATTGCACAGGGATCTGTCCCTGTGGTTAGCAAGCACTAACCCGAAGTGAAGAGAGACTGTACAAGGTGACAATGTGAATTCTCTAGTTATCTTGGAACTCTTCCAGTTTCAAGCATTAACAGGACTTTTTGAAACTGGCTATAGCTTCTAAGAAACCTCTGCATGCAACCTGTTGACCGCCTATTCAGCTAGGGTGTCAACTCATGTGCCATGAAGATATGCATCATCAGATGCAAGTATGTCAAAGACAGTATTGGTTCTACTTGGGCATTTTATGCTCCAGCACAAAATTTTGTAAACGAAATTTCTGCACCCCTACGTGGGTTAATAATGTAATAAGTCTGCATGGATCATAGTTAGGTCAGGTACCTTGGGATGTTTTCATTGGGAGAGTTCTTTTCACCGAGGGTTTTTTATCATCAAGTTGTCAACTGGGCTTTTCAGCCTGGTTGATTTCCCATGAGTTTTTTCCCTCACACATGCAATAATTCCTCCAAAGTGGTGAATGGTGTTCTAATGGTCTCATCCTTTGGTAGCTATTGTTTAGGAATGATGTAAATGACCATGCCAGACAGTGTAGAAAGTTTCGCGGAATTTCGTCGAGTCTAGATAGGTTTTTTTAATTAATTAAATTTAATTAATTTTCCTAAGGTTGGAATTTTAATTATTTAATTAATTAAATGTTTTTGAGCAAATATTGTAAAAAACTGGGTCCTTGGACTTTTGATAGGGGTATTTGTGCTCAAAAGAAATGGAATAGCACCCCCTACACCCATGGACCAAGTTTCAGCTCAGTCGGACAAAGTTTGTTATGCATTTGTCCACCCGGAGTCAAAGTCAGTCAAAACAACAATTTTAATTGCTAAGTCATTTTTGTAATTTTTGTAAAAAAGAGTTAATGGGTTAGTTTGAAGGTGGAAAAGAGCAAGATTAGACTTTACCTAACCCTCCC
>JASDQU010237386.1:396-12042 GCA_032191745.1 Picea mariana | reverse complement strand
TTCAAAGACAAAGCACATTGATGTTCAATATCACTTTGTAAGAGACATGATTGAAGAAAAGAAAGTATCATTGATGAAAGTGGACACTTTGAAGAATGTTGCAAATTCATTAACAAAATCTATGAGCACTGAGAAGTTCTCTTTGTGTAGAGGATCCATGGGCATTGTTGCCCTGGATTGTTGACTATGTAACCCTGTAACCCCCTATGTGCAAAGAAAACAACAAGTGGGAAAATGTTGGGTATGTGTTATATTCTTTGCATGAGTAGTAGTGTCTGAGCGTCTATGCTAAGCACATAGGGGGGTTAGAGGGGGGCGTAGCCCCCTGCGTGGGGGTTCGGGGGCAGCGCCCCCGAATTTTTTTTTTCGGGACGACATATTTTCAGGATGACATATTTCCAAGACCACATGATATTAGGTGGTTTTTCGGCACATGCTTTTTTGCCGATGGTTTTCTATTTCCGGTTAAGAAATTAGGGTTTTGGACTAATCCAGGTCATTGGGTTAGGGTTTTGGATGCCGCTAGCTCCTATATGTATATTGTATTGTAAACAATGTAACACAATGTATGAATATAATATATGCTGGTTTTCCCAGTTTGGGTTTCTAGGTGAAAAAACTCTGTGTAATGTTTGTACTTGCCATTGTATCTTTTTTGTTCCTTTCTGAATATCAGTTTGCAGTAGATATTGTACAAGGTTAGAATTTACAAAAGTCAGATTCATTCTGAATCCTTTGAACAGTCCTTTCCATAAATTTGAGGTGAATTTTGGGTCCCTATCAGACACAATCGTTTTAGGAATTCCATGCAAGCATGCCACTTCTTTTAAGAAGATGTCAGCAACATCTGTTGCCTTGTGAGTGGTTTTCAGTGGAATAAAATGGGCAAATTTTGTAAGCTTTTCCACCACAATCATGATCGAATCATGTTGCTTGCTTGTTCTGGGCAATCCTGTAATAAAATCCATGGTCACCACTTCCCACCTCCATTCAGGAATGGGAAAAGGATACAACAACCCTGCTGGGTGCCTATGCTCAGCCTTAAATTTCTGGCACTCCATACATCTAGCGAGGAATTCAATGATATCTCTCTTCATACCCGACCAAAAGTAATGGCTTTTGACTACTGCCATAGTCTTCTGATATCCAGGGTGTCCAGCATACGTCATGTTATGCATTTCTTTTATAATCACAAGCTTCAATTCCTGGACATTGGGTATATACACTATGTCTTTATACAAGAGTAATCCATCAGCTTCCAAGGTGTAACTTTCCTTTTTCTGTGGTCTCTCACACTATTGTAGCTTTGCTACTAAGTCCTTGTACTGCGAATCAACATTTGCCTCTTCCACAATTCTACCCTTGATATCAGTCCTGTAGATGCTAATGGCTGTAGCATGTAGTTCATGCACTTTTCTGCTGAGTGCATTAGCCACCTTGTTTTCCTTTACCTCGATATGCTTGATATCAAAGTCGTATTCGCACAGAAACTCCAGCCACCTACTTTGTCTAGTGTTTAAAGTCAGCTGATCAAACAAATATTTTAGAACGTTGTGGTCTGTTCTTAATTCAAATCTCCTTCCCATGAGGTAATGTCTCCATTTCCTCAGAGCATGAACGATTGCTTCCAACTCCAAATCGTGAGTGGCATATTTCTTTTCATGCTCTTTCAGCTTCCTAGACTCATAACATATTACAAATCCATTCTGGCTTAGAACTCCTCCCAACCCTTCCTTACATGCATCTGTGCACACCACGAAATCCATATTTGGATTTGCAATCCTCAAGATTGGAGCACTGGTTAACAACTGCTTCAATCGCTAGAAACTCTTCTCACACTCTTCAGTCCACTGAAACTTTTTCTCCTTCCTTTGCAAGGAAGTGATAGGGTGAGCTATCTTTGAGAACCCTGCGATAAAACTTCTGTAATAGCCCGCTAGACCCATAAAGGATCTAAATTCCGCCACATTCATTGGCACTTACCATTCTCTGATGGCCTCAACTTTCTCACAATCCACGACGATCCCTTCTTCTGAAATAATGTGCCCCAAGTAATGGATCTGCCTTTGGTAAAATGAGTATTTGCTCAATTTGGCATACAGTTGGTGTCCTCAACGCTTGCAGCACCAATCTCAGGTGTTTTTCATGCTCTTCCTCTGTCTTGGAATACACCAAGATGTCATCCAGGAAGACTATAAAAAACTTGTCTAAATAGTCCCTGAATACACCATTCATGAAGCACATAAAAACAACAGGTGCATTTGACATTCCAAATGGCACCACTGTGAACTCGTAATGACCGTACCTCATTCTAAAGGCGGTCTTGCTGATGTCCTCATCCTTTATTCTTACCTGGTGATATTTTGATCTGAGATCTATCTTCAAAAATATTTTTTCACACTTCAACTGATCGAAAAGATCATTGATCCTTAGTAGAGGATACTTGTTCTTGACAATTACCTTGTTCAACTGTCGGAAATCAATACACAGCCTCAACGTCCCATCCTTCTTCTTCATGAATAGGACCAGGGAATCCCAAGGTGACACACTGGGCTGAATGTACCCCTTCTTTAGAAGCTCTTCAAGCTGCAATTGCAACTCTTTCAGCTTTGGCGTACTCATTCTATAAGGATCTTTTGAAACTAGAGCTTCTCCAAGCATCAAATTTATAGAAAAATCAATGTCTCTCTTCGGAGGTAGTCCATGTACCTCTTGAAATACATCCTTGAACTCTGTGAGTACCTCATGGTCTCCAATCATTGAGACTTCATCTCTGGATGCTTCTCCCACACGGGCTTCAAATAATTGACAGCCTTTCCTGTAACACTTCTTCAGCTACATGGATGAGATTTCTCTAACAGCCACAACTCTGGGAATTCTTTGGACTGTTTTCCAATTTCCCTCCTCATCCAGGCATGTAAACCTCTTGTTACAATAGTCCATAAGGGCATGGTGCTGGTCCAACCAGTCCATCCCAATTAAGCAGTCGTAAGAACCTAGAGGTAGAATATTCAATTCATCCTTCGTGCTCAATCCATTCATGTCTATAGAATAAGACTTAATCAACTCGGTGACCTTCCTCTTGGTTCCTATAGCCAACTGCACTAACTAAGACTTTTCATGTTTGCTTCTTGATAAATGAAAACTTTCCACCACCCTAGGGTCTACATAACTATGGCCAACCCCCAAATCAATTAAAATAATAATTAGTCAGTTGTTAATCATACCTTCCACTTCAATCATGTGTGATTGAAATTCTGCTTGCTTGTTGTCCAGGGCTGCATAGATCCTTGGCATCCTACTACCCATGTCTTCCACGGTTTCATCTTTCTGAACATTGTGTATAGTTCTCGCTTTATATTTTCTGTGGGGGTAGTCTCGGTACCTATGGTTTCCTTTACAACCCCAAAACTCCATAGGTGGTGGTCTGGGAATTTGTTCATCCACTTCAGCCTTCCTAGTCTCCCTAAAGGACTACTATCCCTGAGGGCTGTTTCTGAAAAAGGGAGGCTTGTTTCCCTTCAGCCTCTTCTCTTTCCTAAACTTCTTCTGATCATCCCAAGCCTTTCAAAAAGTAGGTCTTTCTCTTTGTTGTTAAAACACGCATTTTTCCCTTCTTATTGTTTCTTCCATAGTCTTGGGATCATTATACTACATTTTGTCACTAATGGAAGGTGGTAGTCCACTCAGATATCTCTGAATCTTGACAGCCTCATCTTTGATGAGCAGAACATACTTTAGTAGTTCCAAAAACCTTCATTCACATTCATTGATGGTCATGCTACCTAGCTTGAGTTCGAAGAACTCCTTCATCTTTCTGTCATAATATCTTTTGGTCAGGTATTTCCTCTTGAAATACCTCTTGAACTCCTTCCAAGTGATATATTTCTCCCTAATGTGATGCACCTACACAAACTGATTCCACCACATGGATGATTTTCCTTTCAATTGATACATCGCAATTCTTCCATCTGCATGAGGGGAATAATTCTGCAGTTGGAAATATTTCCTCATGGCAAGCAACCATGTTTCGGCATATTCCTCCTTCTTATGTTCTCCATCAAATGTAGGAGGCTTAATGTTATCCATATCCCCTTTCAATTCATCCATCCTAGATATCCAATGCTTTATGGTAGGATATGGGCTTAAACTACTGTGTGCTTCCTTACCGGAATGCTTTGGGGAGTGACGATGATGTTTTCTACCACTCCTCGATCTTCTTCTCCTCTTAGGGTTCCTAACACTTATTGATCTTCTTTTCCTCTCAGGGGTTCTGCGACTTTCTGTCTTACTTGAGCCACTTCCCTTCTCCAATTTCCTTTCTATTCATTCTAGGCTCTTGAACATATTTAAGTTGAATTCACCCTATTGATCCCTGACCCTCATGAGCTTTCGGCTATCATCTCAGTGAGATTGGGCATCTTTCTGAAATCTTTCAATGAGTTTCATCATATGTCCTTCCTTATCCATATCTTTTTCATGCCCATTAGAGTTTGATCCTTCGATTCCCAAGTTGACATCCCTTCCTATCCTTTCGTCCTCTATTTCCATGTCAATATGTACCTCGTCCATTTGTATACTCGGATGTCCTGACACTTGTTGAACTCTACAAACACAACGTGCAGTCAATCAGAGTTTTTCAGGCCTTATCCTTCAACAAAATCACAATATTCATAAACCAACGTGAATGAGAAAATGTTTTGACTTCACAAAGTTTTCTGAACTCTGACAGCTCTACAAATTTCGGGACTTCAGGATTTCGGGTTTTGGGGTTTTGGTCCACGAGGCTTTCACACTCACTTTCAGGACTTCTGTATTTGGGGTCTCGGTCCATGAGACTCTCAACCCCTTGTCACTCCAACTCCCGAATTCTGAAATTCCAATTTACTTTACTTTCTGGGCCCACAGTACAGTTGTCATCCTTAATTATGGTGGCACGTGGCATGTTCAGGAAGGTTCATGTCACCTTCAATGACGTCATTAGGTCCCACCATTCTCACTTGTCTTCTTGACTCACTGGCACGTGGTGCACACCCATGTGTCCACGTCCATTCCAAGGCAATCCAACAATTAGACTTCTCTCCAATCTATGGTGCATATCTTTTTGGTTTTTCGGGGTTTCGACATTGGGAGTTCATGCATCCCCACATATTGAACTTCTGTTTGCTGAAATTATGAAATTACAATCTATTCTTCCACTTGATCTGATGGTCACTTACGATCTACGATGTAGATCGATTCGGAATTCCACGTATCACGATTTCCGCGTTCCTGTGCAACTCCAAAGGGATTTAAAACCTTGCACACGTTTTCCAGGTCTGACGGTCAGGAGGGTTCACCTTCCCTCCCGAATAGATACTAAGGCTCCAACACTTCTCGTGTGGAGTCCTCTCTCCCTGTGGCTAGATACCACCCCGACTGTGGTTTCATAACACTGCTACACCTCCTGAGCTTGGTAACATGGTCAGGTAACTCCTTGAAACTCAGGAGCATTCAAAGGACCTCTGAAATTGGTCCTCCAGACACAATTTCTCTTCAAATCCTTGGTCCAAAGAGCACTCAACTGGTCCATCTAGGCTCAGCATCAAAACCTTGGCTCTGATACCAAACTGTAACATTCCCGACCATCAACCCTATGGTCGGGCCAACATTACTACACGGAAAACAATCTCATACTTAATTGTATATATAAGACATGTATTTAAGAAAATAAAACACATTGAAACTCAGAGTAACCATAAGAATTACTTATAATATAAATAATCAATGGCTTTGACATTAATTCGTATGCATAGAAGAATACATGATAAATATAAATACACAGACATGCAAAAAAGTAATTAAAACATCATCTGGTACTTATCTTTGAAACAGTGGTAATTCCACCAACCAGGTGCAGGCCTTCCATGAACCTCCCAGCCTTAGACCACACTGCTCATCAATATCAGCAGTGGGTCACCCTCGACCTGGGACTAAGATCCACCCCCAAGGCAAGGAATCCTAGGCTAGGGCTGAGGTTACAGGGAAAACACACAGTCACAAGGAAGGAATTTTCTCCCAGGAACCACTCATACTCACTGCCATAGACTCTCATTCCCCACATGCCTGTTCCACCCCAGGAGTATACACCTTCTCTGTCACCTAGACAGTCCTTCGACTGCTAACCTCCCTTGCCTTGGGTTTCAGCAACAGATCAGATCGGAAGTCTCTGAGCTCTGTGGCAGCTACAGGGTTCCTTCCAGGAGTTCTCTCCTTCCTCTACACACTCTCTCACCTGGAGAGAGTCTCTCATAGGCCAAGCAACCTGTTATTCCAACTTCAATCACCTCTCTCACCTAGAGAGAGTGTTGTACAAACTAGCCAAAAAGCCACATGCAGTCCATCACTGCATGACCACAACAACCAACGGGGAAAAGAGACACGAGATTTCCAAACAGGCTCAGCAATGACAGGATGGTCTCATGGTTATGGCTTTGGGACAAAGACTCCACACATAGGCTCGATCTACTCAGACAGAGGATGCATCGACTTTTCTAGAAATCAACACAAGCTATCCCTGAAATCAACACATAGACTTTCCCCCCCCATTTTTTAGAATGGCACGAGGTCTCTTCCAGGGGTCGGATGGGACATATGGTTCAGGACATGCCCGGGGCTCTTGCATAGGTCAAATGGGTTCACGCCCAGGCATTCGAGGGTTGAATGGTGGAGGAACCCCCAACACGGATGATCTCAAACACTTTATTTGCATGAGCCTGGGTTGACACTTGTCACCCATGCAACTGCATGCATTCCATCCATTTGGAAGTTACTCGTCCTTGCGAAATAACTTAGGATAAAGAATATTATTCACATTCTTTTTGGAATAATATTAAAATATTATTCCCAAGGCTTAAGCCCTTAGGCTCAACACTTAGCCCCTCTTCCCACCTTCCAGACCCTAATCTCTTGCCCACTCTGTGGAAGCTTATTCCCCCATCACTCATTCATCGTGGTCGGTCTGCACGTGGCAGTGTTTATATTTTTATTAATAATGTGCATAGATACATGTACAAAATCAGGCTCTTGGCCTTCAACACTTAGGCTCTCTGGCCTAATAATCACATAAGCCCACCAACTTATATTAACTTGGCTCACCAACCTATAAAAAACATAATTACAATTCATTTCATAAACATGATTTACAATGGGGCTCGACATTGGGGACATTACAAATACATTCATTCGTGAACTCATAAACACATGAACAACAACATGCAAGAAAAACTGCTTTGTATTAACATCAATGTTTAATTACAATGTGTTCGAGCTCTGACTACAACAGAGTCTCAGCTCTCCTCTCTTCTCCCTATTCTCTCTTCTCTTCTCTATCGACTAATTCTACCAACTAACTATGCATACTAACTCTCTAGATACAAAGAGGATCTTTTTACAAAAGGGGGCTGCTCGAGCACTTCCCTCCATCCTCACCAACTCTCATTAATTTATATTCAATTACATTGAATGGGCCATCTAATCCGAATTGGATCTAGATCCCCATCAACACATTAGCCATTGAAGGTGACACTAACTACATCCTGCTCAAAGGGATGGCTTGGCTCTTCGGCCTTACACTCATTTAATACATTTTCAAAATTTGAAAACGAGAGGGCCACGTCTCTTTCCTTCCATTGAATGCACGCTAGGTGTGCTGGCGCTTGATGACATGGAGTGATGATCCTACATCACTTCTTTCGAAAGGAAGTTATAGGATGTGAAATCTTTGAAAATACTTTGAAAAATATCCTATAGTATCCTACTAAACCCATGAATGACCCAAATTTTGTGACATTCCTTGGGACTAGACACTCTCTAATGATCTTGATCTTATCTGGATCTAATGGTATTCCCTCTTCTAAAATAATGTGACCCAAATAATGGATCCGTTTTTGATAAAATTAGAACTTGATCATATTTTCATCAAGTTGATGCTTTGTTAACACCTATAGTACTGTCCTTAGGTGTTTCTTATGCTCCTCTTTAAATTTATATTGAATAAGTATTTCACCCAGGAAAACATTGAAAAAAAATTTCAAATTCTCTTTGAAAATGTCATTCATCAAATAGATTATTACAAATGGTTCATTTGATAACCCAAATGGAACCCCTAAAAACTCATAATGGCCATACCTTGTTTTAGAATTTTTCTTTATTATATATTCTTTCTTAATCCTTATTTGATGGTAACTTGAACTAAGTTCAATCTTGGAAAATATCTTGGCATATTTCAGCCGATCAAAATGATCACCTATCCTTGGAAAATAATACTTGTTCCTCAAAGTTACCTTATACAATTTCCTGAAATCAATGCATGGTATAACGTTAGATCCTTATTATTTAGAAAATTTACTATATCACCCCAAGGTCAAACACTTCGGTTTATGTACCCCTAATTCAATATCTCTTGAAGCTGCATTTGTAGTTCCTTAAGATCTGGTGTACACATCATGTAAGGCTTCTTGGATACTAGAGATACTCCAAGAATTAAGTTAATGGAGAAATATATATCCAAAGACATATTCAAAATAATTCAGGACTACATACTATCCCAAATTGTGCACCATATCCTTGGCTTCCTCTTCCATGTGAACTGCATAAATTTGGCATCCCTTCCTAGAACTTCTTTTCAACTTCTTAGCTGAATTTTTTTTAACTATCACTACTCTTGGATTTCCCTAAACTGATCTCAAGTTTATTTATTCATCAAGACCAGTGAATTCCTTGTTGTAGCAGTCTAGAACAACATGGTCTTTTTCCATCTAATACATACCAATTACATAGTCATAGGATCCTGATGGTATGTTGTTTAAATATGATTTTGTGTGAAGTCCATTAATGTCCAATGGAAAGTCCTTAAACAGTTCATTGATTCTTCTCTTAGATCCTATAGCTATGTGCACTAACCAGGATTTCCCACTCCTTATTATTTTCAATTGAAATATCTCAACCAACTTAGGGTCTATGTAACTATGAATAGCTTCTGAATCAACTAAAATATCTATAGGTTGATTGTTAATCTTACCTTCAACTTCAATAATATGAGACCAAAATTCACCTTTCTTGTTATCCAAGGCTGCATAAATATTTGACGTACTCTTTACCATGTCATCCACTGTATCAACCTCCTGAATGTCATACATAGTCTTCCTTTATCCTATGTCTGGGAAATATTTGTACATGTGATCCCCCACACATCCCCAACATTTAATGGGTTGTTGTCTTAGACTTTTCTCCAATGTCTCTGACATATTTGAATCATTATGTGTTGTATTCCCTTGTGGATTGTTTCTAATGAAAGGTGGCTTCAACCCTTTCCTTCTCTATTGCATGTTTCCTTTCTTCTTGTAAACTAAAGATCTATGAAAGTTTGATCCTCTTTTATGCTAATCATAAAGGAAGTTGTTTCTCCTTATTGGCTCCTCCAATTTTCTCAAATCATCATACTATATATTATGACTATAGATTGAAAGTATCCCACTCACGAACCTTTGTGTCTTGACTTTCTCATCCTTGATGAATTCATCATACCTCATCAATTTCACAAATATTTCATAGTATTTTTTAAGTGGAACGATGCTTATGTGGAATTACACATGTCGACTGAGGTGGAAATTGGTTCCACATGTTCTACTCCACTATTGCCATGTAATAACCTTGGCCACCAAGTCCTACACTACTATCCTCTGAACCTTCGTCTCTTTCTTTCTTATCCTTTTCCCTCTTTATTTTCTCTATCAAACCCACCTGCTCTTGTCTTTTTCTACCATACGAACCCATCCTGCACATTCTAGATGAAATGTACCTACCCTACACTGCTTAAAAATTCAAAATTATTCTCCCGGATTGTCGTGGAAGTATGTAACTTAGATTTTCATGAAAAAATTAGGCCCTATACAATAAATTTGACCCTTACACCAACAAATTGACACTCCTGCATCAATTTCACACTAAAGTTTCACAATAAAAATGGGGATTTTTCTCAATTACACCAATTCACCATGATTTCTCTATAAATTCTTCAATTTTGGCATGGTTCTCAGCCCATACAACCTAATTTGTGTAGCCTTCACTCTGATACCACAATGTAAAGTCACCAGGTGACCACTTGGGCCACTCCACACAAAATTTCTCTCTGGTACCATCATTAATTTTACCCATCATGGATCTCTAAAAATTTTGTACAATATTCCCTGCATATTCACAATTACACATCTCGATAGGAAAACCTAAACCATGCATAATTCCATGTACAATCATGAAAAAACATTTCAAGCATTGTTTTATGAAATGCATAGACAATTCATTAAAAGATAGTGGGAAAAAACATATTGATCAAGTAATTAAACATTCAAGGACATGACACTTATATTCAAAATAAGCACTAACTAGTTATAGACACATGACATTCCTACCAACCATACACATTTTCCTCCATCACTTTCAATAGAAGGTCACCCTCGAGCCATGGATATGACTCCATTGGGGAAAATGGACTCTCACTAGTGCCAACTAAGTTCTAATAGCACACAGCTCAAGACAAGGACAATGGAACCAACTACAGAAGTAGTTTCACCTTAGATTCCACCTGTACCACCCAAGGTATTGTACCACTTCATTTCTCAACAATCATTCAATTGTATCATTTTCTTTATGGGCTTCAACAACATGCTGACCAAGAAGTATCATATATTTATGGAACTTTCAACACACGACTTCTCTCAAGGTGTTTACAGTCATCTACAAGGTGAGAACATAGGAAAAACTATCCCAACAATTATTCCACTCAGAGAGAAATGCTCCATAGTCCTGAAAAACCTACTTATTCACACCCAAACCACCAAGTATTTACATGGTTACATTTAAATTTACACAACTCAACTCTTTTATCCGGTTCACTCACCAAGAGGGAACACAATACTCTCTCTCAGACCTGCAACAATTCAAATGACTCACCAAGCCCCTAAAACACACTAAGACTGGATTGTAAGTATGCAATAAAACAACATGACAAGTGGCACATTATCAACCACTTCCTCTATGTTTGGAACTCATCCCACATCCAAGGACTTAGGATACAAACATCATGACACTAACTTAGGCTTAGACATCCATTTGGAATATTTTATTATATTACTTAGCTTAGGCTCATGTCTTAAGCCCCTGTCATAAGTCCCTTATCCCCCTTTCCCTCTCCTAGAGTCCTATCCCCCATACCCTTTTCATATTGAGGTTTATATGAATGATTTACTTTATTAATTATGACACTTTTATTACAAAATAAAAAAACTTGGCTCACCATCCACCTATCACACATGTACCCTAGTCTAAACATCCACACATACAAGGAAATATATCCCATAACATCCTATCCCACTAGCCTATACGAATAGATATACATTCTGTTATAACCCTATAATTCATAGGATCACCTGTTAACTGGAAATTTTTCACTCTGGATGTATTTTGGCTTGCAAATAATATTTCATTTCTGCAAATTATTTTCAAGGAAAGGAAAAGAAAAGAAAATTCATGATTCTTGATGCTGAGTGGTGTTTCCTAACCCCATGGAGACAAAAGCAAGGGAAGCAGTGCACAAAACTGACAAAA
>JASDQU010237384.1:0-10091 GCA_032191745.1 Picea mariana | reverse complement strand
ACCATTAATCTATTAAATCCATCACGTAAGTTATTAAATGTAGTTTGTAGTTAAATTATTAATTAATTAATTACAATTATATCCTTTAATTAATTATTAACTCACTTAATTAATATCATTAAATCATCTTTGTTTAATTAATACCTTGTTAGCACAATTAATCCCCTAATTAGTTGTAGTTTATAATTTCTTAAACATTTATCAAACTAGGGTCATTACAATTATGGGTCCCACACCCATATATACACCCCATACTCAAACTTCACCAGCATTGTTTAGGAGCTCAGGACTCAATTTTTCACATCGTTCATGGCAAGGGAATCTTGACTCTGTCACCTACACATTGGCATCATTTGTTGTCTGTTTAATCACAAATCCCCGATGAGCTATTTTTGCTCCCTGGGCATAGGTACACATGAATTTTTTACATTAATTATCAAATAATTGTCATATGTGCTTCTCATTAGATTTTTTCACGTCAGGTATTTGATTTTTGTATGTATAGGTACTTCTCATGAACATAAATAGTCACTTTCGTCATGGCCTTCCCATGGCCCCTTCAGGTATATGTTCAATACTAGAAAATAATTAATTCATCTACCAACAATTTCATATTCTAGTCATCCCTTTCAACATAACCCTTTAGGATCCCACTTGGCTCTGAGGTACCATCACCTGATCTATTCCATTAAGGTATTTTCACCTGGTATTATTCTCACCCCCATGAGTTGTCCTACGTGTATTTTACCCCTGGAAAATTAACACTCGTGTTGTCCTATCCATTAGGTTTGGGAGTTCTAGTAGCACTACACCCCACCACGAGAACCCCATACTTCTTTCTCATCATATTGCCAAACTACCCCATAATGGACTCCCACTTCTTGTTTAGTTGGTTACATCAAATGCACTTTCACATTATCATTAACCCCCCATATCATCCACCATCAATTTCCCATCTACAATTTTATCCTCCATTCACCTTCCTGGTATAGGAAACCACCAATGGGGCCCCCACCCCTCATCAGTTAAATCCCACCACTTGCGCCCCAAGAGGGACAAGCCATCATTTCACTAGGGCACCCATTTCTTTATATGTACTTTCAACCCAATTATTCTTTATTAATTTGGTAATTGTATAAAGAACATTTTGAATTCCAACAATTAGAGTAGAATTTTTCCATCGCAACCGAAAATGTCTTTTTCCTTGGCACACAACAACCCATGTTTCCCTTAGTTGGGTAATATGGGATCTTCTCGTCGGGTGACTTATTAAAGAACTATATTAAATGAGCATAAACAAAAGTACACCATAAAGAAGGAAAAGCTCAAAATGAAATAGACATAATCATGCAATATGAACACAAATAACTTGATAACGGAGTTCGTCCCTAGTGGACTACGTCTCTGGGGCCTTCTCTCAAATGGGTAGGTCCTTTTATTAACTCCACAAAAGAATTGGGAAAAATACATAAGTATACCTCATTATGGAGTTAATCCATAGAAGCTTTGCTCAGATCATAAAACTAACACCAACATTGCATTCGTGGTGTCGTTTTACCTAAAAATGATTGTCTCCACACCTCAGTCTGAGTCGGACACTTTCAGGCCCCCAAGACACCCCTGCCTCAATTTTCGTTCTACTAATCCTGCAATTAATGACTAAAAGATCTCGAAATCCATGCCAAAATCTAGAAAACTACGCCCAAATCCGTACTATATGGATGCGCTCAACCTGCCCCTTCTCCATGCTCTTGTCAATTCTGAACTCTGGCGAGACCCCCTTCTTATACCATTTTTGCAAGTGGTTAGCATTAATGAAGTTGTTGGTATGTTGGTTGGCATAGCTAAACTTAGGCATTGGTTGGGTGGAGGTCCCGAGGTCAAATCCCACGTGCCTCACCCTTTTTGGAAAAAGGTTACAACAACTTTGGCGCACCCTACCAAATCTGGCGGGAGGCCACTAAAATAGTGGAAATGTGATAAATGGAGGCGGATATGGTGGAGAATATGCTATATATGGCGATTGGTTGATTTAAGCCCCTGGGCAGGCGGAATTCTATAGTCATATGGTGCAATATCATGTGAACAGGGGCTCCGTCGAAGTCCTAGCCCCTCCCTTTGGTGCCTTAGTTCAAAGTTTGAAATTAAATAATAATTAAATCTTATCACAAGGAAGAAAAGTTGTATGGTGTAAAGGTTGGTGCATATGTGTGGGGCCTTTGGGCTAGTGAGAGGTCATGAATTCGACTCTTGGGGAGTCAATAACATTTTTTAACATACCAACCATTGAAGGCGTGCCACGTGGAAGCCCATGACTGGGCCATGTGGCACCATATAATTTGTCCATAAAAATGCCACTTGTCACCACATGATTCACCATGAAAATTGACACGTGTCATCGCTTAACTTGCCCACGTGTCTTCCATCCTTGCCACGTCATCTAGCCAACTCATTTGTGCCACATGTCACCCTTGCAGTGGTGCCACGTGTCACTTTGACTTTTGTCTTTTTGACCAAGTTTGACTAAACTTTGACTGCTTATAACGTTTGATCTGTAACTCTGTTTGACGATCTGTTTGTGTCATTAGAAAGATTGCGACGTGCTCTTTGCAATTATGCTCTTTTCACTAAGTTTTAGGAAATGTTAATTTTTTCCCTTTTATTGTCTGTTGAAGCCATTCTAAGCGTTCTAAGTTGCTTATGTGCATTCTGAGTTGTCTTAATATTCTCTAGATCCTTTTTGGATCACGCCTTCCCACTGATAGATTTTGGGACCACCAAAAGATTTAATTAATAAATTGGTAAGTGAGGGAAGAGTTCCCTGACCTTATCTTTCTCAGTCCACTTTTTGTTGCTTGGATGTGTGCCCTTTAAGCCTACTCGAAGATAATCAATATAACCCCTACATGAAGTTCTCGTCCTTCTGTCCAAGATGATATCTTCCTGTAACTCATCCAAGTACTCAGGTGAAAACTCATCAACTGGAGGTATTGAAACTTCCTCATCATGATCCATTATCATGGGAAGCTCAAAAAATTTCAAATTCTCTACGTTCACAATTGAATATATCTTCATATAAGGTGGAAGATCTAAACGAAAATCATTAGTGCCACTTTTCTCCAAAATAGTGAAGGGTCCATATCGGATGGGCTTGAGTTTCTCGCCTTCACCCTTCAATCATTCCTTACTAATGTGAATCCATACCTGGTCTCCAACTTGGAACTGATGATCAACCTCGTGCTTGTCATGTCGAGATTTATATTGTTCTTGACTCTTGTCCAACTATTCCCTGACTGCCTGGTGTATCTGTTGAATCCTCTGGATGAACTTGCGGGCTCTGTCCTCTGTTTTTTCTCCATTCACATCAGCATCTTTCCCATACATCGAGTCCAAAGGAACCTTTGGTAGGTACCCATAACACATCTCAAAAGGTGAACTCTGCGTGGATGAATGTAAAGCTCGATTATAAGCATGTTGTACATAAGGTATCTGTTTATCCCATAACTTAGGATGCTTGTTGCAATAGCCTCGAAGAAAAAGTACCACTATTCTATTTACCACATATGTTTGTTCATCGGTCTGTGGATGAAAATCAATGTCCTCTTCAATTTGGTGTCCATCATTCTCCACGAGCTAGTCCAAAAATCCCCAAGGAATCGAGTATCTCGATCCGAGACAATGGACGTGAGTAACCCAAAGTGAACCCAAACATGCTAAAAAAAGAGATTAGTAGTTTGCTCAGCAGTGATCTGCATTTTACATGGCATCAAGATACAAATCTTGCTAAACCTATCCACTACAACATACAAATAATCATAACCTCTTCTGGTCATTGGTAAACCCCCTACAAAATCCATGGAAATTCTTTCCAATGGATTGGATGGAACAAGAAGTGGTGAGTATAGCCCCAATTTTCTATTAGTGGGCTTACAAGTAGAACACATCACACACCCCTTTACATATTTACTTACAATTGCTTTCATTTGAGGCTAGTAACAAAACCACTGCAAATGAGCCATAGTTTTTTCTACCCCAAAATGTCCAGACACAAGAGAAGTATGAGCTTCTCATATCACATCGACTCGTTCACTTGTAGGAATACATAGCTTCCCAAGATGATAGAGTAATTTTCCCTGTAGACAATAGTTCTCTACCTGTGCACCATGGGTTAGATTCTCATATACTTCTTTAAAATATTCATCGATGGAATATTTTTATACATGGCTATCATGACATAAAGAAGTATTCTCCAAAATAATAGAAGCAACAATAGGAGGTCTAGAAAGCATATCGGCTACCTTGTTACTTGTACCCTTCCTGTACCTAATTACCAAATGAAATTGTTGTAGAAAACCCATCCATCTGTAGTGTCGAGATTGTTGCAATTTGGTCTGTTCCTGGAGATACTGTAAGGGATGGTCATTTGTATGTATGATGGTTTCCTTCCCTAACAAGTAATGCTGCCATTTCTTTACGCTTTGAACTAATGCATACAATTCTTTATCATATGTAGGATAGTTAACAACAACTTGGTTAAAATTCTTAGAGTGGTAAAAGATAGACTTACGATATTGCATCAATACTACACCCATGGCATATCCAATGGCATTTGTCTCGATCTCGAATGGTTGTTGAAGATTCGACAGTGCTAATATTGGTGTGGTATTGATATTCTCCTTCAAAATGTTGAAATCTTTTGTTTCTTTCCTTCCAACTGAAAAGTGTTCTTCACATTGGTTAAGGCATGCAAAGGAGTTGTGATAAAGGAGAATTTGGGAATGAATCTCCTCCAATACTGGACTGCACCCAAGAAGCTTTGAATCTCAGTTACACTCTTTGGCTCAGGCCATTTCATAATCACTTCAATTTTGGAAGGATCAATCTTCAATTGTCCTCCTCCCATGATATGACCTAAGTATCCAAGTGCAGTCTTGCAAAATTCACATTTAGACATTTTCACATACAACTTTTCCCTCTGCAAAGTATCCAATACATGTTTTACATGCCTTACATGTTCATCCCAAGTCCCGTTGAAAACAAGAATGTCATCTAAATACACAATCACAAAGTCATCCAGGAAAGGCCTGAATACATCATTCATCACACGCATGAAATTTGTCGGAGCATTACAAAGCCCAAATGACATAACTAACCACTCAAACAATCCTTTTTTGGTTTTAAAGGTAGTCTTCCATGCATCCTGTTTTGCAACTCTAATTTGATGATATCCACTACGCAAATCCAACTTAGTAAAATAAACAACATTCTTCAACTAATCAAGTAAATCATCTATGCGAGGAAGAGGGTATCAATTTTTCACTGTGATTTTATTTAAAGCCCGACAATCGACACACATTATCCAGGTCCCATCTTTCTTTGGCACCATCATGATCAAAGAACCACAAGGAGATGAACTGGGCCCGATGTCCCATTGATCCAATAATTCCTGTACCTGCTTCTTGATCACTATCATCTCCACAACTGACATCCTATACATTCCCACATTAGGCAAAGGAGAATCATGTTGAAGATGTATCTCATGTTGGATTTCCCTCTTAGGAGGTAATCCATATGGTTCTTAAAAAATATCATCATACTTAGAAACAATATTAGTTAATTCATGTTTATGATATGGATCACATCCATGAAAAGCATTGGATGTCCCAACATCTTTCTCTTTGACAACCATGATTACATATCTATTATTAGTGGTTATGAGTCTTTTCATTTGCCCTACACTAACAAGTATCATATTTACCCTCATGATGTGAGCTCTAACAATATATTCCACTCCCCCTTTAGTAAGGTGGTATTTGTTCTCATGACGAAAGAGGATTTCTTTTCTATCATAAAGATATGGACTTCCCAATACTATGCCACATATATCAAGAAATACAACATCCAAATATACTTCATCATGAATTAAATTTGAAGCAATAGAAAATCTGACCCTACATTGTTTGGTGACATTAAGTTTGTCTTTGTCACATACCCAACCAAGAGGGTAAGGCTTTGGATGTGGTTTCATTACAAGACCCATATTCTTAACAAGTTCTTGAGATATTAAGTTTACTTGGGAACCCAAATCAAATAATGTATCTATCTTAGTATGTTTAGATACAACTTGTATATGAAATAAATCATTCCTCTTTCATTCATCAATATGAGATTCATCACTGGAATTTGAACTAGCATGAAGATATTCTTTACCTTGTACTCCAGCCGTTGTGATCTTTCCTTCATCTCTTGATTTGGAACCAAGATCTTGTTGCACTATAGCAACAGTCTTTGTCTTCCCCTTTCCACTGAACTATTTCGGTTTCTTTTCTGGATGTAGTTTCCAACAGTGTTCTTCATCGTGACCGCTTCTCTTACAATGAGTGCAATATGCTTTTCCTCCTTCTCTTGCTACTGTAGAGGTCTTCTTTCCCTTCCTTTTAAACTTCTTGAAAGTCTTTTGTGTGAAATTGGAAGGTTTCTTCGTGGGATCTTCTTGAACATGTTTCCCCCTGTTCTCAAGGTGAGTGGCTTGCACACAAACTTTGTCAAGACTAGTGGGTTTAAAAAAGAGCAAAGTATGAAGAATATAACTATGAAGTGCGCCAATATACTTGATTAAAGTTTCATAAGAATCCAAAGGAATATTCAATGCTAAATCTTTCTTCCTAAATTCCTCTGTGAAACTTTGTATGTTCTGACCTTTATTCTATCTCAACGTTTTCCATTCCATCATTACTTTATGTAAATACCCTAATGGATATAACTGCTTCCTTATCTCTGTTTTAAAATTCGACCATGAGGAAAGAAGATTACCATACTTACTATTGTCATGTAGCTTTCTCTCCCACCATACGAGAGCGGTGCCTTCCAATCGAAGAGAAGCCAATTGCACTTTAACTTCCTCTTTGTCAATATGCTGAACCTGGAAATATACTTTGACCTGTTGGATATTAAAAGAGGCTTTATGGTTAGAATGCTGAGAGTGATGAGAATTCTCAAAGGAAGAAGAACTAGAACTTGAAGGCGAAGACAGAGGCTCAAGAGGGTCTCCTCCAACCCCTTGATTTACCGAAGCATAATCATCGGGTGGTGCTTCCTTTTTCTTCTCCTTCTTCTTCATCCTCTTCTCGTAATCTCCATACATTTGTTCCACCATTTCTAACATGTGATAAAAGACCATGTGAAATTTTTTCTCATGTTCATCATGCTTGTCCTCTTCTGCCATCGTCTTCCTTCGAGATCCATGACCAAATTCAGGATTGAACGTCTTAAGAGTTCATTCACCCTTATTATGCTTGTCCCTAGTAAGCATTCATACTCAACAATTCAAGTCAAAGATGACTTCTCTGATACCAACATGATCCAGGATATTTTCATCAGGTGACTTATTAAAGAACTATATTAAATGAGAATAAACAAAAGTACACAATAAAGAAGGAAAAACTCACAATGAAAGAGACATAATCATGAAATATGAACACAAATAACTTGATAACGGAGTTCGTCCCTGGTGGATTACACCTTCGGGTCCTACTCTCAAATGGATAGGTCTTTTTATTAACTCCACAACAGAATTGGGAAAAATACATAAGTATACCTCATTATGGAGTTAAGCCACAAAATCTTTGCTCAGATCAGAAAACTAACACCACCACTACGTTTGTGGCATTGATTTACCTAAAAATCACTGTCTCCACACCTCAATCCAAGTTGGACACTTTCAGGTCCCCAAGACACCCCTGCCTCGTTTTTCATACCACTGCTCCTGCAATTAATGATTGACAGATCTCAAAATCTATGCCAAAATCTAGAAAACTGCACCCAAATCTGTATTGTACAGATGCGCTCAACCTGCCCCTTCTCCTTTCTCTTGTCCATTCTGAACTCTGGCAAGACCCCCTTCTTATACCATTTCTACAAGTGGTTAGCATTAATGAAGTTGTTGGTATGTTGGTTGTCATAGCTAAACTTAGGCGTTGGTTGGGCGGAGGTTCCGGGATCAAATCGCATGGGCCTCCCCTTTTTTGGCAAAAGGTTACAACAACTTTGGCGCACCATGCCAAATCTGGTGGGCAGCCACTAAAATAGCGGAAAGGTGATAAATGGAGGTAGATATGGTGGAGAATAGGCTATATTTGGCGGTTGGTTGAGTTAAGCCCCTAGGTGGGTAGAATAATATATTCATCTGGTGCAATATCATGTGAACAGGGGTTGGGCCAAAGGCCTATCCCCTCTCTTTGTCGCCTTAGTTCAAAGTTTGAAATTAAATAATAATTAAACCATATCACAAACAATAAACATTATATGGTGTAATGGTTGGTGCATAAGTGTGGGGCCTTTGGGCTAGTGAGAGGTCATGAGTTTGACTCTTGGGGAGTCAATAACAATTTTTCACATACCAACCATTAGAGGGGTTCCACGTGGCACCATATAATTTTTCCATAAAAAATGTCACTTGTCACCACATGATTCATCCATGAAAACTGACACGTGTCATCACTTAACTTCCCACATTTCTTCCATCCTTTCCACATCATCTGGCCAACTCATCTGTGCCACATTTCACCCTTGCAGTGGTTCCACATGTCACTTTGACTTTTGCCTTTTTGACCAAGTTTGATTGAACTTTGACTACTTATAACTATTGATCTGTAACTTCGTTTGATGAGTCGTTTGCACCGTTAGAAATCTTGCAACGTGCTCTTCGTGATTGTGCCATTTTTACTGATTTTTAGGAACTTTGAAAATTTTCCCTTTTGTTGTTTGTTGAATCCATTCTGAGTGTTCTAAGTTGCTTATGTGTGTTCTGAGTTGTCTTAATATTCTCTAGGTCCTTTTTGGATCATTGGGGCATCCCCCTTTCATCACCATATTTTAAAATATATCCCTATCATGGAATAAATACCGACTATCACCAACACCACTGTCCCAAATATCTGTACTTTGACCTCTCATCCATTCCTTTGTAGTCTCACCCATTCAACATAGTTTACCCAATATTTTTTCGTCCCGCTGACACCAGATCATGTTTTATAGTTGCTTCCATCATTTCATTTTCCCCCAACCAAGGGAAATTCTCCAGTCCCATGCATCTTGAACATCATTCATGTCACCATTCCATCCATCCTCTCCTCCATCCAATCCCTGACACCTATTTGATCGAATCGATGTTGAGAATCAAATTGATTCTTGTAGTCGTGCCTCTTTCTTGTGGACATCAACATAGATTTCCAGGTAGGTGGTAGTATATTGAATCCCATTCTCTTATTAATGAGCAGTCTCAGATGGCACAAAAAGAGTTTCCATCACTTTTTGATGGCATTGACCCCCATAAAATTCAAATCCAACAAAGTTTCATGTTACAGTGGGTCTTACTATGTGACCATTGCAGTTTTCAGTAATCGTTGAAGACTTCTAAATTTTATAGGCCATCAATTCCTCCGGGTGGTTCATACCTAGATTCAAATCCCATTGAGTAATCAAAACCATCATCTGTCATTTTTTTATGCCCCCAAGGGCATTGTAGACATCTACTTCATCAAAAATACTCAATTTTCATCATTTCATTTATGGTTTCATGAAACGAGCATGTTGCATTCCTGCCTCGTTTGTACAAAGAATTAAATTTCAGGTTTTGGATATTACTTGATTCCATTCAAAATCCCCTTTTCCTCCAACATATTTCTCTCACAATTCTTCTCAGCAGTAGCTACAAATGTCCTATCTCATGAAAATCTCAGCAAGATAAACATTGATATATTTTGGCTATACATATTCTCCTAGCCTCACACATCAAGGGGCATCTGTTATCACCAAAAAATTTCTCATAGAAATATAGACAATGGATGAAGAAAGAACTAGCATAGACATAACATACTTCCAACATTTACATAATCTATTTTAGCAAGATGATCAAAACTATATAAAAGACACGAATTTATGCACACTTCTAGAAAAGCTAGCACGTGCACATTCGCACAAACCAAAACAAATCCAAATGCACACAGTGCATGCCCCGCATGACTGTCCTTGAATAAATCCATGCATATGTGTAAATGATGCATTTATGAATTTGGTCGGGCCTCAACCAC
>JASDQU010237381.1:4360-16942 GCA_032191745.1 Picea mariana | reverse complement strand
CAGGGCAGGAGGGGGCCCCACTTCACACGCCACACTATTCCGGACCCCCCCCCCCCATTAAAGGCAGAATGGAAAGGGGGGTCTGGAATCCACCTGAGCGCCGTTGATCATGAGGGATTAATCTGGACCGTTGGAGAGCTGCGCGTCCAATTCCGGACCCCCCCCCATTAAAGGCAGAATGGCAAGGGGGCTTCGGAATGAATCCTCAGCCATAGATCTGGGCGGGTGGACTTTGGCCATCCAGATCTGTTCGCTACTTACCCTAATGCGCATTCGCGCTCCAACGTAAAACTGGCATCTCTTCCTCACATCTGACGGTCGTTACAACCCCTGAGATTTCCCGAAGAAATCTCGTCCGTCCATCGGGACTTAGCCACATGCTATTTTCTCGACATTATGGGTCGGGATTTGTCAAGGCAAAAGTCTGAGTTTTTGTCAACGGAACTCCCGAATCCCCGATTTTTGAAACGAGTAATCTCTCAACACGTCACCTCCTTGAATCAGATGGTCCACAACTGCTCCGGGGTTTCCACCCAGGAAAGTCCCGATCCCTTGTCACCAGGACTCCCGATCCCGCGATCCCCGATTTCCCGAAATGGGAGATCTCACGACGCGTGGTCTCCGTCAATCAGACGACTCAGATCTATCCTGGGGTTTTCACCATGGAAAATCCCAAACTCTTGTCAACAAGAATCCCGATTTCGCGATTCTTGATTTCCCGAAATGGGAGATCTTATGACATGTGGCCTCCGTCAATCAGACGGCTCAAATCTATCCCGAGGTTTCCACATTGGAAAATCCCGACCCACTGGGGTGTTAACCCTCGGGTATCTTCTGACAGATCCAATGGCTGTCGGGTTTTTCAGTCGAAATATGACGACTCAGACAAATTCCTAACTTGTGGGCTCTCCCACGACTTCCTAAACGTGGAAAGATCCATGGCCCAGATAATCTCATGGACTTTGGAGATCCACGGTCCTAAACTCTTCGCTACCCACGAAGATACAGGAAAACAAAGTGGTAAGGAATTTAACGACCTACTTTCTCCTACTAATCTAACGGTCGTGTGTGATCGTAGATTTCCTGATGGATCCTCATCCGTCGATTAATACCTATCAAGATTAAGACACTTAACTTTCCCGCTTCCTCTTACCAAATCTAACGGTCATGAGTGACCATAGATTTTCTTGATGAAATCTCGTCCATCGATTCGTTACTATCAGGGATTTCTTAGGGCCTTGCGCCCTCATGTCCTCCTTCCAGGTTCTTGATGGACTTTTCAAGGAGGGTATCTCTATGGGGAGATTCACTCAGGATACTACCTGAGGTAGGTAAGGAGGTCGTCCTCCCGAGAACCAGACGTGAAGTCTGAGTTAGATCAGTATGCATGTAAATAACAATTCATGAGGACATAAGCCATACATATTCCTTCCATACAAATATACAACTACTAGTACTGATCAAAATACCATACAACCATTCTTATAATGAAATAATTCATAGTTTCACAGCTTATGGGCATAATCATCAGAATGAACATATACATATATTTCAAGATGCCAAAGGCAAAACACTTATCAGAAATAACACCAGGGTTATGCAACTGCTGAGAGGGGTGCTTGTTTCCACCCAACCGTAGGCTTAGCGACTCCCAGCGGATTTACTACTAGCCACCCCCGAGCTGAGACCACGATGTTATGAGACTGCGTCTCTGTCTGCCAGTGACCAGGAGCGAAGGTTACTCTCCTTCCTCTCTGTTATCATTCACTCTACGTATTGCTAGAGTTCTCCCCTCGCGCCCCCTTCCCCAATCGCTTCTACCCCACGCCTTATCCTCTTGTGAGGTTGCGTGTGGCGCGATTACCCTCATGTTGATCAGGCCTAACGGCTCTACTGATGGGAGGTTCACCTCCCATCCCTCATTAAACCATCTACCTACCAACCTGCGAGACATTTAATTCAGGGCTAGCGAGCTGCTTTTGGTTCTCCGGGCAAGTGGAGTCCAAATATGGTATTAATCCTCGGTGGAAGTTAACGCCACCTTTCCAGGTGCCTTCCACCGCCATCGTGGTCTCTTTTTCTGCACATCCCCTCTCAGCAGTCCTGCAATATAAATTCGTAATGTTTTTCACATTTATTGACCTTTTCCACAAGGTCCATTTACATCACATATTCACATTTATTAGTTTGCCACAGTTCTTGGCCAGTCCAGTTATTTTTACAAACCGGGGGAAACAAGGTGTTACATCCTTGCACGACGGATCCAATCGAGCGCTATTCCTTTCCATACTTATCCAATTTTATGCCCGCCGCTGCGGGGTCGGCGCTTGCGAACCCTGATGTTCTTCTACGAGATACTTAGTTCTTTTTCCCTTCTCTTGTTCCCGTATATTATCTACAATTCCACTGCTAACACCTTCGTCCTTTTCCCCTTATTTTCTTCCCATGTATTATGGGACTATAAAATATGGACATGATATTCTATAAAGCACGCACAAATTCCACATTCCATACCTAGCGACATTTTTTATCGCGAGTTCTCGAGCGCACAGGCGAGCTCAAAAATGGGGCTCCATTGTTCCGTAGGCTACAAATAGCACCCAAAATTCCGTGATATATAAATTGGCAAGCGAATCTATGGACTGGCTGAGTAAAAATTTCACTTCTATTGTTCCGTGTCCTCCAAACAACACTCCCAGTTCCTCGATATAGAAATTGACACACGGAATGCAGAAATGGCGAAGTGCAGATTGCCATTGTTTACGAATGCCAATCCCTATGAAGTATCTAACAGTATCTAAAAATTTATTTAGAATACTAAATTAGCACTTATTAGTGACAACTGGACACAGAGGTACGAAACAATTGGAATTGCAGTCTCCGCAATATACAAATTGACTACCGGACATCGTCCGCTCTTCCGTCTTACAGATTATGGATTCAAATGTTTGGAGCAATACAATTAGAAGGTCTGGGCCTCACCTCCTCTATGGATACCTTCTCAGCGTGTTTTGGATCCTCCTTTTGGTGGGTTCACTAAATATGCAGCTTCAATGTTGGCGGGTTGGCATATCTTTATTTCCATCTATACAATCTGACGACAAATCCGACTGACCGCTATTGCTTTCGATACTTGGCCAATTTTATGTCCACGGTTGCCGCGTTGGGACCAATTTCAGTTCCATTTATATCCTCTCATGGAGAATTGAACCGAAAACTGTTCCTTTTCATACCTACCGACATTTATGATCACAGGTTCTTAGGCAGGCGGGCTCAAAATTGGCCCTCCATTGTTGCGTGTGTTACAAATAGCACCCAAAATTCCGCGATATACGAATTGAGAAACGGAGTTGCGGACTGGCTGACTCGACATTACACTTCTATTTTTTCGTGTCCTCCAAATAGTCCTTCAAGTTCCGCGATATACAAATTCACACACAGAATGCAAGGCTGGCGGGGTAGAGATTGCCATTGTTTATGGATACTAATCCCTATGAAGTATTTAACAAAATCTAAAATATTATTTTCAATACTAAATTACCTCTTAGTACTGACAACTAGACACAGGTGCGGGTCCGACATCATCCACTCTTCCGACATCATCTTCTCTTCCGTGTTACAAATTATGCATTCAAATTATTTACTCCGGTCCTCCACAATATACAAATTGACTACCGGGTTCACATCTTGTATTCAAAATTTCCCTAATCTACAATTCCACCGCTGACTCCTTTCTCCTTTTTCCCTTTTCTTCTTCCCCTGTATTATGGCTCTCATTATCTCCATGTATATAATCACACCTTAGGMAATTTTATGTCCAYGGTTGTTGGGTTGGCAATCTACAATTCTATCGCGTGCTCCTTGAACTCGCAAGCTTCACTGTACCACGGTTGACAAATGTGCTTCCTAATATACATTTTCTATGCTCTTACTAATGACTCTTACAAGTGACAACTGCACACAACAATATGAAACAGTTCACATCCAGCCATTCGCAACATATAAATTGAGTACCGGGTTCCGACAGCGTCCCCTCTTCCATGTTACAGATTGTGCATTCAAATGTTCCGAATAATACAATTTGACCATCCAGACCTCTGACCCTATTTTGGATCCTCTTGTTCACGGATTCACGAAATCTCAAATTCTTAGTCAGTGTTTCAGGTTAGCACATTTGAAGTTTGCTGCTTCTTCTTCCTTGATATGCATATTTCACTCAAAATTTCCGTGATTTACATTTCCACCGCGGACTTGTTGGTCCTTTTTCCATTTTCTTCTTCCCTTGTATTATCGCTTTGTGTTTATATACATAGTTGCCTTTCTATAAACACGGGTTCCAGCATTGGCGGGTTGAGATATCTTTATCTCCATCTATATAATCACATGACTCCTCCAACCGACCGCTATTGCTCTCCATACTTAGGCAATTTTATCGCCACAGTTGGCGGGTTACGCGTATTGCAATCAAAAAGTTTCGAGACATACAATTTGACCCTGGCGCCCTCACCTTCAACAATTGTACCTTGCAACCCTATTTTGTAGCGGTTTTTTTCCCCTACTTGCGACCTCCGTACTTTCTTTCTATGCAATTAGAAACCTTTGATGCTAACAGGTCACCATGCAGGAACCGTCAACATTGTCATTAATGGGCGAAAAACTCGAGGAGATATCCCATTATTACGCATTAAACCAAGATGTGCAGAAACTTATTTTGTCCCTTCCGATTTTTCGTCTCCAACACACGTCGTCGTGTTGGGCCGCTCAAGAAATCTGCAATGCTTAATCGCTCATTGCAATATCCACCATGTTCGCATTTCTACATATGCAATTAGTAGTGTTTAATGTTAACAACGCATCATGCAACAACCGTCCATATTGTCATTAATCAACGAAAGTCTCGAGGACATCTCCCATTCACACGCTTTCGACCAAAATTTGCGCAAGGTTATATTAGCCCTTCCAACCTTTCATTTCATTCATCGTCTGGAACAAATAAATGTCTTTGTAGACCTATGGAAATGAATCGACAACAATTTTGTGGAGATAAAGTAAATATGTTTGCAGAAGAGGACCAAATTTTCCAGTGGTCCAGGGCATACTTTTACTATTCATCTCGTTTCGCCCATAATGAAGTGATTTGGACCTCCAAAATCGCTCGTGCAGATTGTGTTCCTGAGGTTTTTGACTGTAAGGAGGTGGTCTCTTGGTGCGCCGAAAAATATATTCCAGGCCAAAGAATTATTCCACTGCACGACCATTCTCCTGTTTCTTTGTCACCTCAACTCTTCCGCGAGATGTTGAAATTGCCGAAACCAACATTAACGTTCAGAGGACAAGACTGCAAGTAGTTTCTAAAAAAACATCATAATGGGTTGGACATCTGAGCCGACTTCCTCAAAGACCCGACAACAGTTCCTGAAGACATCACAAGGCTCCAGGTAAGTTCCTTTAGAAATCCATTCAGGAAAATTGCTTGGCTGTTTACAAGAATAACGGGACATGCATCCACATCAAGCATTTCCCATATAATTATTTATATTTTGTATTTCACAGTCAAGGAACAATACATTTTCGATTGGGGAAAGCTAATCTCCATTGAACTATGTTCCCAGTTGTCAGGATTCAAAGAATCGAATAAATTTTATATGTCATCCTACTTGATTTTCACAATTGTGTATTGCTTCCCATTTCCAGAACTTTCTCTTTCCAATAAAATAAACTGTGGATTCGACCTAGTAACATTCTGGCATGACGCCCTGTGGAGACACAAGGCCTCCCATTTTTTTTATAAAGTTTTTAATGGCTTTGTCTCAGTTTTCAAAGATTTACTGTTAGGCAAGGATGCTCCACAAATGTTTGGTCACGCAAGCAAGTTTTTGAACAAGAAGGGCACACTTGAGCAAAAGGAAATTCACAGTCTCCTCATGGTCTTTGGCTCTAAGGAAAATCCTGACTTCCTTCCATGCCACATCATAAACAAGATGTTTGTTTTAGAAAAAACAAGGCAATACAACCACTGGTTGCATTTTTTCCATGACAAGAAAAAAAAACCATTTCATTCCTCTGCCCTGGAAAGTCGGAGACTTCGTGTGCAGAAACATCAACAAGATTGACGAGTTTTCCGCCCATTTCAAGAAATTGAACCTAACATATGCTGAAAGGCTAAAAGGGTTCGACCCCAATGGAATTTTTGGAGAACATTTACTGGGTGTTGGCTTTAACACCTCTTTTATCCATAGACACCTGACCCAAGATAGGGACAATGTCGACAACAATCCTACTTCTGCCCATTGTGACGCAGAGAAATTGCAAAGCGCAACTAAATTGTACATACAACATGGTAAAGTATCCGGTGAGAAGAGTACCCAACCGCCTGCCAGCACTCCCAAGAGCATGACACCACGAAGCGTCTCTTCGACAGTCCATCCCAGTAAGAAAGCAACCCAGAAATCTTCGAACGAAGGAGGAGATAAGAACCCTCCTCGCATAAATATTGATAGCTCTCACAAAGTTCCACTGACGAAGAAGAGAAAAAACAATGTAGGCCACGCGAAGGAACCCAAAATTGACAGTGGAAAACTACAAATTGAAATTGAAGCTGAGCAGATGCAATAAATTGGGTCATCCGCGGTGGACATATCTGACACCAATTTTTTTGACATAGATGAATCCTTCGTAATACAGAGCGCTATTTTTGACAGCCAATCTAAAAGTATGGTAATTGAAAAGAGAGATGTAACAAACAGGAAAGGAAAATCTCGAATAGAGATTGACTTTAGCCAAATGACCCCGTCCAAAATCTGCTCGTTTCAACAGGTAACCGGTGACGTTTTTCGCAATTCCATTGGAGGAATGGAGATGGATTATGCCAATTTGAAACACCGCCTCAACGAATTTGAACAGGCTTTCATTGCAACACCAAAATTTGCTAGTCCTTTGGCAAAAATCGTGCCTTCTAACACTGCAGTGAAGATGAAAGTATCCTCTACCCTCCGTGCATGCTCCAGATCCCTTATAGAGAACAACATCAACAAAATAATGCAGCTAGTTACTGAAGCCTGGGAAACATCGCAAAATTTAGTTTCCTTCAAAAAGAAGGCCATTGATTTGCTTGAAATTTTGGAGGCGAATTTAAAAAATGAACAAATTTTCTGTCATCAGGTGTTGGGACCCTTTTGCCAACTATGCCCTGAACACATCAGAACTAAAAAGAAGACAGGAGAAACTCGCCTCCCCAAAGCGCACCAAAAAAGTAAAAGCATGCTGGAAAAAAAAATTGAGAACCTGCACCTCATTGTCAAATCATGTAAACAAGTCATATCAGAAAAGGAAAATGTATTCACAAGCCTGCTCCAGATGGACTTAGCCGGAACTACCAACGAGGTTCAAGATCCAAACTTAATTCTCAAATCCTTGTCAGTCACCAAAGAAGCGTTCCAGGAACAAGTTGATATTTTAAAGGGGTTGTCTTTCAAAAAGTTTTACGGCATACTTGAACATCATCTAGATGAGAACGAATGTTGGGTACTGGACTATGCCTCACACAATGAAGAAATTACACAGAGTCTACATAGTATTTCAATGGATCTAATGAAATTAGAAAACAACCTTTACGACATAGAGATCCAGGATGAAATCAACACATCCCCCATGAAAAGCTACATCGAAGAATGGTTCCAACTCATAATGGAAAGCCTCGTCTAGGAAGGGCAACAATCGATCAATAGGAGTCCACTGCCCATCGACTACAGTAACAAAAACACATCGGCTTCATAGTAAGTCTATACTTCCATCTTGTTTTGTTTATCATTTCAGTTTAAGTCTATGCTGTCATATTCTTTTCTTTATCAATCCACATATGTCCTCTTTAAATAGAAAACTGTAACCAAAGACTCATAAGTTCCAATTTCTTCTTTTCAGGTCTTCCTCTCTACCATCGCACACTTCTTTCGACGTTCCTAATTCTTGTACTTATTTCTTTTTATGGTTCGTGGGAGCCCCAATCCCAGTCTATATGACAAACACATTTAAATTTCCACTAACATGTAACATGCATTATTATTTTTTGTTAAATTTCAAAGAAAACTGATTCGAAAATGTCCTTATTGTATACTAAACTTTGGGTTTCCATGAACCTTCTTGTTTGTTCCAAAGAAAACTAATTCGGATATGCTACATTTCATGTCTCCTATTGTATGCTAATTTTTGGGTCTTTAACGACGTTGATGTAATTTACTGATATATGTAAAAACCATTATTTATTTTACAATAAGTTTCTATAGTTCGCAAGTCCGCTTCTCAATTTGTATATCGCGAAACTGTCGATGGTTTTTTTTAGGACACGGAACAACAGAGGCCCATTTTTGAAACCGCCAACGACAACCCACGATCTAAAGACTTGCTAATTATGGAATGAGCAGTCTGTCCATGCTCTATAAAACATGTGCAAAGAAAACTAATTCGGCAATGCTATATCTTTTTTTTTCCAAAAAAAAGCCTTAGTTTTAAAGCAAAGTAATTCGGTGCAACAAATGTTATTACTATTCTATTATATAACATACATTATTAATTTCTGGTAAATTTCTATAGTCCGCAACTATGCCTCTCATTTTGTATATCGCAGAACAGTCGGTGCTATTTGTAGACCACGAAACATCAGACACTCAATTTTTAGCGCGCTAGCCCGAGAACCCACGATACAAAAACTGCCTACGTATGTAATGAGGGCTACAAATTTCGTATCTATAAAACTAAAATTCTACTTTATAAAAATGCATATTTTGTATGTATAATTTATTTACTAAATCTACTTTATACAAATACATATTTCGTATGTATAATTTATTTATTTTTGATGACTTTCTATGTCCTAGTTTTAAAAATAATCAATTCGGTAATGCTAAATTTTTTGTGTCCAACGACCATTCAAACATTGATAATTTTTGATATTTTTTCAAGAATAACTAATTCGGGAATACTATATTCTGCACGCAAACCACATGTATTTCAACTTTCTAGCCACCTGCCTATACCAGATCACATTTACTCCCATACCAACCTGACAGGGACTAACCTGACATTGACTATGCTGCCATACAACACTTGTTTTGTTTTGAACTCTTTATAATACAATAATTTTTATTTTTAACATTATAATACATCAATGCTCTTTTTATATTAAAATATACGTTCAACTTTTCATATATTTTTATTATTTAACATATATATACTCAAACATAGGTTTGATACATTAATTTAAGATATTTAGCATATATACTCATACATATGATATATTAATTTAAGATGAAAATAAAAGTGGACACTCTCAATTTAGTTGTCTTTGGATGACCTTCAAACTAATAACCATGTTGAGAGAGCCCCCAACATTTTAGGTGCTTTTATACATTAATTTTATATGTTAATTGGTAGTTTGCAATAACCATGTTGAGAGAGCCCCCAACATTTTAGGTGCTTTTATACATTAATTTTACATGTTAATTGGTAGTTTGCAAAGTTGTTACCTTGGAAATAAAAATACCTTTCTTTTTGTTTGCTTTATAAAAAGTTTCCTTAATTACAATGGAGCACGCTATATAAATTTCTTTCCTTTATAAAATGTTTGTTTACTTAATACCTGGATTTTAGGAGGAAACGAAGGAATGACTATGCGTTACATATGGTGCACCTGTTTTAGATTAATTGCCATACACATCATGTCTTTCAATCTTGTAAGGTAGTGCCAGGGGAAGGAAAGGGAAGTGGTTCGGTAAGGCTATGCAAATGGGCTTATATGATATTTTTTTCCTTTATAAAAAATGTCAAGGTAGAGTTATTAAAAAGTGCAAATCCAAAAAAAAACTATATAAAAAGATAAAGTTGGGTTATAAAGCTTAGTTGCCTCGTTAGTAAGTGCAAATCCAAAAAATTACCCTAGATATATGGGTTGATTGTGTATTAGAAAGTGCTTCCTTTATAAAAGATGTAAAGTTGGGTTATAAAGTTTAATTATTTCATTAGTAAGTACAAATCCAAAAAGTACTCTAGGTATATGTGTTGATTTGTGTATTAGAAAAAGCAAACAAAGGAATATCATAAATATATGTTTGTTATAAATGCTTGCAACTATGAGTTTATTTGATGTGAAATTAAAAAAAAAATAGTGTTTATAGATGTTGTAATTTTGGTTTTTTGTGTTTATAGATAATATATTTTTTAAAGAAATTTGGTAATACAAATTTAAGTAAAATTTATTTATTTTATTATTTAAATTGTATTTTTAAATGTATAAATGAATTATATAGATTTAATCATTCAAATATAAAATTTTAATAATTTCTAATCAAATTTGGGTGAGATTGTTATAAAAATAAATTGAGAAAAATACTAAACAATAGAATATTTGCTTGATTGATTAACGTAAGGGACCAAGAGAATAACAACCCTAACTCAATCTATTTGATCTTATCCTTGTCAAATAGCTGATGCATGTTGTCGATCTTTAACTTGTTTTTATACTGATTGCAAATATCCTTGTAGGCTGCACATTCCATGATATGCAAGTTCTTTCCTCCTAAACTTCCTTGGGTACCCTTCACCTATCCGTCTCACATCTAAGGTGATGTGAACTTGTCCTCACCTATGCAACTAAAAATCTTTCTTTTCCTTTAATAACTACCCCTAAATATGTTTTCTCTCTATGATCACAATTAACCTTGATGTAATATGTTTTTTTAAGCTTCTATGATTGGTCCACATGGAAGTGCTAAATTTTTTCATTCAAAAACTTTTTTAATTCTTCCTTGGTGTTAGAATATTCATGCGGCTTCATATTCCACTTACTCAACCATTTTTATTTTGTTTCATCCAAATTTTTTTTCTACACTTTAACTGCTCCTCCATAGTTAACTTGACCAACTTTGATTAAGAGAATTTCATATGAAAATGTAGCTTTAACTTTGAGATTATTAGTAATTTAAACTACTCCAAAAAAACACACTTACAATCCTCTATGTCAAAACATGCTTTAGTAAGGAAAAAAAACTCACCCAAAAAAATCCGGCACTTGCCATAAACAACCTAAGTGCGTTCCCAAGAATGCACAAAAAATATATTTTTTTGAAGCGAGATATTTTTCTTATAATTTTATTATTTATTATTAATTAATTAATTATAAGCTAAGGTTGTGGCATTTGATTATTTAATAATATAATATAATTTGATTATAGGTTTGGATAATTTTATAAGTAAAATGAATGTTTAATTAAAAAAATTAAAATTAAATATATATATTTTATATTTTATATTATTAATTAATTATAAGTAGAGATTTAAGATTTTTAGGGTTAGAGTGGTTTTCAAGTAAAATATATGGAAAATTTGCTATAGTTATGAGTTGAGTGTTGTTAATTTTTGGTTAAGATAGATTTTTCAATATTGTTTAAAAGAAAATTAATAATAATAAATAATAATAATAATAATCTATTTTTAAGGTCGCCATCAAACCATATATTAAATTGGTGTATGAGACTCTCTTGTTTGTGGTGCAAAAGATCTTCTTTACTCACTAATAAAGTCTATGAAAATATACATACCTTAAATAAATAAAATAAAAATTTATGAAGATATAAATACCCTACCTCCTTTAAATCTATCTCTCTAAATTTCAATTATTTTTATTATAATTAAAATCCATCAATCTCAATATCCAAAAACTCAATATCAATGGTTGAATTTTCTCAAAAACTTTTTACCATTTTCAAATATACTAAAACTAATAGTAAAATTTAAAGCACTTGGTGATAGATTTTTCCACAATGTTTAAAAGAAAACTAAGATTTAAATTTTTTATTATATATTATTTTTCTTTATCATTGAAGTTGGTGAATTTCAACATAGATGGTATTTAAAAGAAAATTAGGATTTTAAATTTTTATTATATATTATTTTTGTTTATAATTGAAATTGGTCAATTTCAACCTAAATGATTTTAATGGCTAAATCCAATTTTCCATGGTTTTTAAAAAAAATGCCAACCTTTGCTCAGACTTTATACCATCTTAAACCAGTAATAAAATTAAAAGCAATCAGTGGTCGATTTCACCCTAATCTTAAAACTCATTAAATTTAAAAGCAATTGGTGGTAGATTCCACCCTAATCTTAAAATTCATTAAATCATTACATGTCGGACCCGATCCACACTTCACAAATAACCATCTACATGAAATTTTCACAAATAACCATCAGCATAAAATTTTCAGGCTGCCATTAGACGAAGGGAAGCCTGATCCACAATTAACAAATAATTATCTACGTCTATGTTGCAGGATCCTATTAATTAGCTGAATGGAATAATCATAAATAATTATAAATAAATGCAATGACTTCTTCAAAGGTGGAAGGAGGAGCAGTTGCTGTCTCTCCGTCTCAATCTGCAGAAGAATTTACAAGCAGTTGGTGGCATGCCGCCTCATGTCCCATATTGAGAGTACCGATTTCACACCGATTCCATTGCCTTGCAATTTCTGCAACAGAAAGGACTCTATATTCCCATCTCCGTCACCGTTGTTCCGACGAAGCAATTC
>JASDQU010237378.1:0-10290 GCA_032191745.1 Picea mariana | reverse complement strand
CATCCAAAAGATATGCGATCTAAATTTTTACCATTGGAATCCCCCTTCTCTTAAGTATCTCATCTCTCCTTTTTCAATCCTGACCAACCACGTTTCAACACTTTTTTGTACCTTCTACAATCGTGGGTTCCCAGGTTCCCAAAAATATCAAATCCTATTTTTCTCCCATCCATCCCCACCACCTTTGTGTGTTTCCCAATACACATTTAGTATTCTTTAATTCTAACAAATCATTGTGCAGGTTCTGTAAATATTGTCATTAATAAGGGAAGGTATTGAGGAGATCTCCCATTCAAATGAATTAAACCAAGATTTGTGGAGGATTATATTATCCCTCTCAAGCATTCATTTTAAACATTATTTGGAGAAAATAAATGTTTCCTTCAACTTATGGAAGCAACTTGACAACATTACTGTGGAGATACATTGAACATTTTCAGGCATGATAACTAAAACTTTCAGTGGTCCAGAGCATATTCTTACTACTCATCCCCTCCTGCCAAGATGGAAGTAATCTCGACATTTGGAATTTCTCATGCAAGATGCGTCCTGGAGGTTTTCAACTATAAGGATTTGTTCGCCTAGTGCACCAAGATATCTATTCCAAGCCAACATATCATTGAATTGTAGGACCATTCCCCTATCTCTCTGTCACCTCAGGTATTTCGTAAGATGTTGATACTTCCCGAGCCAATGCTTATGTTCAAGGGTGAAGATTGCAGAGAATTATTAAAGAAGCATGTAAATGGGTTGGACCTCTTACCTGAGTTCCTGGAGAACCAAGTGGTCATCCCTGAGGACATCACAATATTGCAGGTTGGTTCATTTAAAAATCCTTTCCGGAAAATTGCTTGGTTTTTCACAAGTTTAACAGGACAAGAAACTACAACCAACATTTCCCGCATGATTATTTACATTTTATACTTTACAATCAAGGAAAAAACTATCTTTGATTGGGGAAAGTTGATTTCCATTGAAATATCTTCCCAATTGTCACAATACAATAAGGAGAAGAAATTCTTTATATCATCTTATTTGGTTTTCATGATAGCACATTGGTGTAAGTTTATGAGATTATCTATGTGTAAGAAGGTAAACTATGAATTCAAGCCGATAACCTTCTGGTATAGAAAATTATGGAGGAAGAAAGCCTCCCAACATTTTTATGAAGTTTTTAATGATTTTGTCGCATTTTTTAAAGGTTTGTTGTTTGGAAAGGACACTCCCCAGATGTTTGACCAGGTGAGTAAGTTCTCGGATAGGAAGGCAACACTAGAACACATGGAGAATTACAATGTCATAAGGATTTTCAGTTCCAAGGAAAATTATTCCCTCCATCCATGCCACATATCTAACAAAATGTTTGTTACTGAAATAGCAAGGCAGTACAACTATTGGTTTCATGTTTTCCATGAAAAGAGAAAATATAAATTCATAACTCCACCTTGGAAAGTTGGGGACTTCATATTCATAAATATGAACAAGATTGATGAATTTGTATGCCACTTCCACAACCTGAATCTAAGATATGTTGAGAGGGTAAAAGGGTTCGACCCTAGAATAATTTTTGTAGAACATATACTGACAATTGGCTTCAGAAATTCATTTATTAATACTATTCTGAATGAAGACGAATATAATGACTAGGGAACTACTGCTCATGACACTGGCAACCTAGAAACAATACCTACCACCAATGAATCATACAAACAGAAAGGAAAATATCCTGGCGAGAAGAGTGCCCAATCCCCAACTGTCACTCCAAAAAGTACAAAATATCAGAGCAATGCTCCAACAGACCACAAAATTAAGAAAGTGACCCACATTTCTTCATGTGTAGGAGGATATAAGAACCCTCCTTTAGGAAAAGTTGAAAGCTCCCATAAACTCCCCTTGAGGAAGAAAAGAAAAACATTGTGCAAGATGAGGAGGGACCTCGAGCCGAAAGCAACATTTGCGACCTCTCCCTCGAGGATATGGAACTCAATATTGACATTGAAAAAGTGTTCCCCAATGTTCATCAGCTAGAGAACACGACTTAACATAATCCACTGATGGAAATAATTGAGAGAGACACCTTCGATGAAGAAGAGTATTTTTTATTTCAGAGCATTGTTTTTTACAGCAAGTCAAAAAATTTAATTATTGAGAAAAGAGATATAAAGAATAAAAAGGGGAAATATCGTTCAGAGGTTAATTTACAAAACATACGACCTTCCAAATTTCCCAAATTCACTGAGCAACCGAAGATTCTATAGATGATTCTATTGGAGGTCTTAAAGTAGAGAACACCAAGTTAAAGGAAAGAGTCAAAGAATTGGAAGATGATTTGATGCCTCTTCCAGTAATTGATATCCCTTTATCAATAATTGGGCCTACCACACCTGCAACAAAACTGAAAGAATCTTCAATCCTGCTCACATCAGCCAAGGGCTATGTGGATAAGAACATTAAGAAAATAATTAAACTAATTACAAAGGCTTGGGAGATTTCAAATAACATGGTCTATTTTGGAATGAGGGCACAAGCCTTCCATGAATATTTACAGGAGAATTTAAAAATGAAGAAGGTTTTTACCTTGATGTGGTCGTACACTTCGGTTTCAAATTTACCAATATGACAAAGTTGAGAAGAAGAGAGGAGGATCTCCCTTATCTGAACCATATAAAATAATTGAATGCATGTTGGAAGTAAAATGTTAAAAACTTGAATATCATTGTCCAAGCATGCACCCAAGCCATAACAAGGAGAGAAGAATTGTTCAAAAGGTTGACTGAGATAAACCTCGAGGGGAGAACCAATGAGGTTAAAGACCCCAAATTGATTCTCAACTCCTTGTTCCTAACCAAGAAATCCTTTGATGAACGAGTTGAGATCTATAAAGGGTTATCATTTGAAAAGTTCTATGGAATTATTGAGTATAACGAAGATGATGTAGATAATTGGCTAATGGATTACTCAGTAAAACATCAAGATATTGAAGAATATTTGCGTAATATTTCCATTGATCTAAGGGTCTTGGAGGGTGATATTTTCAATACAAAAATCTAGCATGAAATCAATGTGGCACCAATGAGAAGCTACATCGAAGAGTGGTTTAAAAAATCTATCGATAAATTGACCGATGAAGGGAAAACATCAGTTGATATGGTTCCTGTCACCGTCGATGAAAGAAATAAAAGGACATCAGAAAGAAAGTGAAAAAAAGGGAGATACCATCATAGTAAGTTCATGTTGATCACATCCTTCTTTCTTTATCGAGTTATTTATCCAGTTACTCCACCTCCTTAAATAGAAAGGTGTAACCGTAGACTGANGATGAAGGGAAAACATCAGTTGATACGGTTCCTGTCACCGTCGATGAAAGAAATAAAAGGACATCAGAAAGAAAGTGAAAAAAAGGGAGATACCATCATAGTAAGTTCATGTTGATCACATCCTTCTTTCTTTATCGAGTTATTTATCCAGTTACTCCACCTCTTTAAATAGAAAGGTGTAACCGTAGACTGATCATTTCCTTTTTCTTCTTACCAGGTTTTGTTGTCTTCCACCTCCCACTTTCTTCCTTCTACAAACTTTATTATTATATATATGTTATTTATGGTCCATGGGAGCCCCAATCCCAGTCTTTATGACAAACGCATTTAAATTGAAGAGAATATGTAATAAATTATATATTTTTTAGAAATTTCAAGAGATATATTTTGGGAACAATATCAACTGTACTTTGTAACCCTTTTTTATGAATATAAATTATTTGAGGTTTACCTATTTTTATATTTATTTGAGCTTCCCATGTATCACTCTGTCAAAGTTCTCTTATGCATGCAGATATATTTTTTTTTATGTGATCAAAAAAATTTAGCCTAACTGTGATGGATGTGAGGAAATTTTGTTTATTTACCTTAAATGTGTGAATGGGTGTGGTTCACGTTCCATTATGAGGAACTTTTTATGTTTTTACATTTTTACTTTCCTTTGATTACCATGACAGACTTCTGTAAAAGTCCCACATTATGAAGATCTAGAGTCCCATGAAAATCATAATAGAGCAGTACCACCTCTATAAAAACGTATGGGGGATTTCTATACTCGTGAGGTTATCATTTCGGTCCTAACGGATTCAAGTGTCAAAATTTTAGTCCACCATACTAGGGAAATGAACTGCAAATTGGAACCTGGCCCAACGTTTGTGAAAAAATAGATGATTTTACCGCAGGGTAATCATCCCCATTTAGAAATTGTATTAATTAATCAGCAAATCATTTTACACCAGTTGTACAATCTAGTAATAACAACAACCCAGACTCGATAAGAGTTAGAAAGGTCTTGGCATATATTAGTCTAATAATAAGAAATAGAAATCCTCCAAAGAAAAAGGAGAGAAGAATGACAATATCAAAGAAATCAAAGGCTATCTAAAGCAAAACGAGAAGTAAAAGTAAGAAACTCTCTATTCTTACCCATTACCAGAAGTAAAAGTCAGAAACTCTTTATTCTTAGAAGTATGAAGATCCGACCCGAATTCTCTCCACACATGGTATCGAGAGATGAAGATCCTTGAGACGAGAATCATGAGGAGAGACAAGGAGGTGGAAGAGATGCCGCAAGAAATAAAGGAATCCCAGGGTTTGGAAATAGAAGGAGGGTAAGTGATTCCCCTCTTAATCTTATAGGTGAACCACATGACCTCCATGTTCTCCCAAAGGGCACATTAAAGGAATTTTATTGAGACATAATAATCGATGCAAAGGGGCATTTGCACGTATTTCTTGACCTTTGTGACTTTCACCAAGTTGAATATGACGATGGCATGGTAAGGTTGTTTCTGCAAACCCTATCAGAAAGAGCTTATGAATGGTATAAAACGTTTCCCAGTAGATCCATTCACTCATTTAATGACCTTGAAGTTATGTTCCTAACTATGTTTTCTCCTCCAATTTCTTACCATACTCTCCTCACCAACTTCATCCATATTGGGTTATGGAAGAACAAAAGGATATGATATTTTAATCTCAGTTTCAATAAGACCTTGAGTATAATTCCAGAAGAGAAAATACCAAATGACTCGACCATTATCGGTTGTTATAAGAATCTAATGCCACTGAATGTAAAATATTCCATCAGAACATCCCAAATGGATACTTCGGAGGAGGCAATGACTAAATCCACTAAGATGGAAGAAATTATGATTGAAATGGGTGTCGACCTTGACATTATACTGGGAAGAGTACAAATGCATATGGGGGGACTAAATATTGATAATCAAGGAGCTTCCAATTCAAGAAAGAACGAATAATTCAAACCTTGAGTGGCTCAAAATCAAACGACGAGAGGAGTATTTTTTAAAGGAACCATACCTCATGTAAAGGTTAAACCTGTGGCGATGCGGGAAAGAAATAAGAGAATTGAAATTGCACAGATGAATAGAACCATCAAACATATGCATAACGAGATAAACAGATTGAGAATGGGATATAATTACATGCCAAACCCAAGAATGTTGATTCCCAAGCAAAGGAGGAACCATCCTCCCAAAAATAGAGTGAGGATTGAGAATACATATGACCCACAAAGACCAAGGGTTCCCAGACAGCCTACTCCAAGCGTGACTATTATGGATGATGCTTGTGACGAGAAATTAATTGAGTAAGAAAATTATTACTTACCCGATGAAAGCTCCAAAACTGTGCAAATGGATGGATATGAGATGTCCATGTATATATTTGGAGAGGGAAACAACGATCCCAACTCACAAGTAAACATCACCTAGAAGAGAGGATTTGTAAATAGACCCAAGAATAAAGGCGACTCTGACAAGGAAAAGAAAAAAGAAAATGAGAAAGAAAAAATAAATTAAAATGTGTCGAATGAGAAAGTGAAGGATGAAAATGGAACCAAAAGGCAACACCTGGCGTCAAGCTCCACTCAAATGATGTATAATTTCATGGAGGACCTAAGTAAATTGAGGATAAATTTTCCTTTTATGGAAGTAGTGAATATTCCTTAGCAAAGATATAACATTTTGAAGTTGTTGGATGATGAATCTGAAAGAGCTTAAGCTATCGTTACCAGTCCAAAATAGAGCCAATGCCGTCAACTGCCAAACTGAGAGGTAAAATTCCTCCCTTCTACATTTCAATTGAAAATCATGATGTTTCATTACATAATTGTTTCGTTGACACTGGGATGACAAATAATATAATGTTGCTCATGGTAATGGAGGAATCAGGCATGAGTTTCATTAAGTATTATGAAACTGGTGAGAGAATATATGTAATTGATTCTAGAAAAGTGCCAGTGTACAGAGAAATCAGGGATTTTTATGCTTGGATTACAACAACCCCCCATATCATTATTGTTTTCAATATTATTGTGGTATACCTTCCTCCATCATACGAAGTTGTGCTTGGAAGAGACTATACATCCATGATCGGTGGATATATAATGAACGAAGGAAGTTGTATGATGCTACCAGGAAAGGAGGGAGCAATGATTAAAGTACCTCGTGAACCTAGAAAACCCTTCTCTTTCAAGAAGAAGGACAATGATTTGATGGGAGATTATATATATGTCGGGATTGGAAACTATGATATCCTGGATATGGAGAACAATGAAAGCCTAAAGCAGGTTCAATGTGTAGGGAACCTATATCGTTTGTTTGAAGGATATTGGAGGATGTCATTCGATGGAGACTGTTTTCAATCAGACTATGCATCCCCATGTTGTAAGACTGGATTTTTCATGCATAAATAATGAGGAATAATATGAATATTTGATCTATGGGATGATCCTTTCACAGGAAATTAAAATATAACAGCTCATTGTAACTAGAGACTCAGAGTTGCTCATCAATCTGGTTACCCAGAGGTATAAAATAAAAAAGGAAAGACTTAATCTGTATTTCAAAAGAATTAACAAACTGATGGAATATTTCAGCTCCTTCAAAATTGATTTCCATGGGACAAAAATCACAAGGTTGATTCACTATCCTTGGTGGCCTTTTGGCTGCCCACAACAACCCCCTTATTTTTCTTTAATCTAAATTTAGGGTCCCTCTAAATTTTTCTTGGATTCTTATTTTGTTTCTATTTGACTTGATTGGATTGGTATTGGTTTGTTTTGTTTCGAGGTTGGTTTGATTTTATATTCTTTTCTTTTGTTTGGTTTGAATTTCATGAAATCCAAATACCATTTCATTTTTATTTCTATAGAGTTTTGATGTTGATGGACGAGCTTCATAATTTGGGAGTTTGTTATTACCTCTTCCTTATTGAATTTATCTTATATGAGAATGGCTTGGTTGAAGACATGGATTAATAACAATGATTTTACATGAAGAAATCTTATTGAGAAACATCTTTTCTACGACATTTGTTCACATTTGATCAAATTTGAATGAAGGAGAGACGAGCATAGAAATTTCAATTTAAACGAAAACATTAATTGTTTACTTTCGTTTAAATTATAATTATGTTTTCATCTTTTTCTCATTAGCAAGTTTCACTATTTTGAATAATGGGTTCCATACTTCATCAAATAATATCTTGGTTGGTTTCTCATTTTCAAAAAATCATTTGGTGGGTTTAATTAATTAAATTCTTTTGTCATTTTGCATCTCATTTCAAAATAATAAAAAAATAATTATCTATCATTTGTTTGATTTTGTGGAAACCCAAAACTAATATTTTTCTCCTCTCCGTCAACTTTAAGATTCCATAATTTTGAGATCATATTTGAAAGGAAAATATAACCAATATGTTTTTACAAGTTATAATTAGCTTTTTGTTTAAATTCATTTTAATTTTATTATTCTTGATTTTGTTTTATTCACAATTTTTAGGTTATTAATTTGGTTTCTTTTTGTTTCATTGGTTTCTATTATCAAATATTTGGTACGGATCTTATCATGGCTTGATTTTATTATATAAATTCGTTCAAGATAATTGATCCAAAAATAACATTGGATTGTCGCAAATAATTTATGAGCAACAACATATAAGATTTGAAAATGCGTTCAAGAACATATAGACAATTTTGCGGGACTGATTGCAGCCAAACCCCGAAGAATATGAAGAAACGGTTGAAAACCCATCTGCATAATGGACCCATTTAGCTAACTCATGTGATTTTCCCCAAACAAATGCATGATTTGAGAGATAGTTTTGTTTCTTTACAACGTAAATTTTGTTGGAAGATTGGTTGTTGTCATTGAAGTCAACCCTAGTCATGGGTTTTGGACCACAAGATTGATGAAGGTATTTGGACATGAAGGAAAATGCACATGCAGATAAAACACCCATGGATGGATAGTATACATCATGTTTTTTCTGGTGGTATGTGGTACGTCATGTGGATCCTCATGGTTGAGGAGAAATGAATTTTTGAAGATGAAAAAGTGAATTGAAGAAGGAAGTACATGTAGGCCCTGAAGATAATTAAAGAAAAGAATTACAAAATAAGAAAGTGTTAGGTCGGCCCTAATGTTAAAAGGAAGTGACATAAATGGTATAATTAAACATCATTATACATTCATTTGATACAAGTTCAATTTTAGAGGAAATAAGAAGAAAAGAAGGCCGAATTTCAAGGGAGGATGAAGTCTTTTGGTGATGTGTTCTAAGGTATGTTATCTTTAGGTCATCTTACCATTTTTTCTATAACTTTTTTTCTAGAACGATTCAGATGGTGAAATCTCTATGGTATTGAGAAGACATATCAAGGTACCTCTGGTAAAAATTTCATCTCTTTATTCGCTATAATTATGGAGATACACTCTGTGGAAGATAGGGTTTGTGACCAGTCCTGAAGCTAGTCAATAAATAGGTGTTCCGGGTAAAACAATCATAACTTCTTCATCAAGAATCCAAATTAAGTGGGAATATTTTCATTGAAAAGAGTACAGAATTTATTTTCTTGTGTGCGATTTTCAGAATTCGATGTTAATTATTGAGTGCGGGGCATTCTGTGCAAGTTCACCCTCCTGAATAGACAAGAATTGAATAAAGTCTACCATTCTTTCTATAACCTCTTTTTGGGGAGGATTCAAGGAGTGAAAATTGGAGGAGTTTCAGAGAATACATTGAGTAATATTATCTAAAGGATCAGAGCATTCCAAGAATTGAAGAATTGCAAAAATTGAAGAAGTCTCAGGAAGCATTATCAGGTTTTATGTGATGATTGGTTGATGGTGATGATTTAATGTAAAGTTTTATTATCTCTCATATATTCTTGGGTGGAACGAAGGGGAAAGGATGGAGAGTTCAACTCTCTCTTGATATTGGAGGATTGTATATTCCTCTTGGATTTTTATCCCTCCCTTTACATTTGGAAGCTGTAGCTATCTTTGGAAGTCATTACTTCCCTTGAACAATAACTATTGATTATTTCTCATATATTGTGCATGGTGTATTATGGTGTATTGGTGTAACTTTTATACTATTGTTCATTGCTCATTGTATATAATTGAATGGTTTAAGTATAATTTGAAAAAGATTTTAAATTGTACTTTATACTGATTCACCCCCGTCTCAATATCAACAATTGGTATCAGAGCGGGTTACCTTCAATACAGTTTAACCACTGGAAGGAAGATCCTAAGAAGAAATGGAAGACAAAATTCCAAATGGGATTCCACCATTTGATGGAATCAATTTTGAATGTTGGAGTTATAGAATGGAAACTTACTTGAAAGCTCTTGGGGCAGATGTTTGGTTCTCAGTTGCTTCAGGATACATTGCTTTGAAGAAACCAAAGACTGCAGCTGAGAAGGAAGCAAAAAGGAACAACAAATTGGCAATAGATACCATCCTGGATGGGTGAAATCCAAGGTAGGATCATGTGCATCATCAAAAGAGATTTGGGACAAGCTATAAGACCTTTATGTAAGGGAAGACACAGAAGAAGAAGAAGAAGTTGAAGCAAATTACAACATCTCAGATTTCAAAGAAGAAAATAGAGGTCATTTCTTTTGCTTTAATTGTGAAGGAGTAGGTCATGTTGAATTTGAATGTCCTCATCCAAGGATTGAAATAAATGACACTGAAGAAGAAAATTCCAATGAAGAAGAAGAAAATCATGAAGAAAAAATTATTCAACAAGAAGATGAGAATCTAAAAAAATTGAAGCATGTTGAGATTGAAAATAGCAAGCTCAAAAACACACAAAGAAAACTAAGAAGTGAATTGGTTAGTTGTGAAAAGATAGTTGTAATCTTGAAGAAACAATTAGAAGACTTTGAGAAACTAAGAGAAGAAACCATTTCCTTGAAAACTCTACTCGAAGAAGAAA
>JASDQU010237375.1:4727-16952 GCA_032191745.1 Picea mariana | reverse complement strand
TTTGATGATATCCTCATCTATAGAAAAACCTGGACAGACCATCTTGCTCATGTGGACTGAGTTCTCCATCTACTCTCTCAGCACCAACTTTTCCTGAAACAGTCTAAATGTGCTTTTGGCGCCTCATAAGTAGAATACTTGGGTCATCTGGTTGGAAAATATGGCATCAGGGTGGATCCTAAAAAGATTGAATCTATGCAAGACTTTCCTCACCCAAAGACTCTTAAGAGCTTGCGTGGATTTCTAGGCTTAATAGGATATTATTGCAAGTTTGTTAAGAATTATGGGAAGATTGCAGCACCTCTCACTGCTCTCCTCAAAAAGAACTCTTTCACTTCGACTCCAGCCGCTACTCAAGCTTTTCAAACCTTGAATATGGCCATGTGCACCACTCCAATCCTCTCCCTTCCCGATTTCACAAAGACCTTTCTATTGGAATGTGATGCCTCGGGGAAATGAATTGGTGTTGTCCTTATGCAAGAGAGTCGACCTTTGGCCTTTACCAACAAGCAACTATCTGAAAGAAATCTAGGAAAATCCATCTATGAAAATGAAATGTTGGCTATTCCGCATGCCGTGGATCTGTGGCATCCTTATCTATTGGGGCAACGGTTCCAAATTAAGATAGACCATCAAAGACTCAATTATTTTCTGGAACAACGCATTTCCTCCCCAGAACAACAAAAATGGGTGACTAAACTCTTTGGATATGATTATGAGATCATTTATAAGAAAGGAAAAGACAATGTGGTTGCTGATGCACTTTCCCAAAAATATGAAGATGAAGGATCCCTTTTTTCTCTTTCATTCATTGTACCAGATTGGCTCCAAGCCGTTCTCCATGAATGGCTACAAGACCCCAAAAGTTCACAGTTCATCCATCAATTACAATCCAATGCTCCAGTTTCCCCAGGGTACTCTTGGCTCCATGAGGAACTTCAATACAAAGGTTGTTTGTATTTAAGTAAACAATCAAAGCTTAAATCCACGGTACTTTCTAAGCTTCATGCTACACCCACAGCAGGTCACTCAGGGTTCACCAAAACCTATGACAGGGTCAAACGTTCCTTTTTCTGGGATGGTATGAAACAGGACATTCGTAATTTTGTAGCTGAATGTGACATGTGTCAACGCAACAAGGGAGAAACAGTCAAATCGTCAGGCACACTACAACTGCTTTCGATTCCACCTGCTATTTGGAAGGATATCTCTATGGATTTTATTACCAACTTACCCAAATCAAGAAATAAATCCATCATCATGGTGGTTGTTGATTTCCTTTCCAAGTACGCTCATTTTTGTGCCCTTCAACACCCATTTACAACATCCACGGTGGCTCAAATCTTCATGGATCAGGTCTTCAAGCTTCATGGCATGCCACACTCTATTGTTTCTGATCGCGACCCAACTTTCACAAGAAATTTTTGGCAAGAACTGTTCAAGATACAAGGCACAGACTTGCATCTCAGCACAACTTATCATCCCCAAACTGATGGCCAAACGGAAGTTGTCAACAAGTGTTTGGAAACATATTTGAGGTGTTTTTCCTCAAAAAAGAAAAATCAGTGGGCTCAATGGTTACCCCTAGTTGAATGGTGGTACAACACTTCATACCATACAACTACACGCATGACTCCTTTTGAATCGGTATATGGATAGAAGCCACCTTCAATTCTCTCATACTTACCAGGTGCCTCGAAGGTCCAGGCGGTTGACCTAACACTTACATCTTGAGAGGCCATTCTCCATACCCTCAAAGAGAATTTGGTCATGGCACAGAATCGCATGAAGCAACAAGTAGATCAAGGTTGCTTTGAACGTCAATTTGCAGAAGGGGATCAGGTGCTTCTTCGACTGCAACCTTACAGGGAAACTTCCCTCAAGGCCGAGCATTTTCAGAAGCTAGTGCCCAAATTTTATGGTCCTTATACCATGCTCAAGAATGTGGGACAAGTCGCCTATCGGTTAGCTTTTCCCAGCCATTTGAAGCTACATCCTGTTTTTCATGTTTCATGCTTAAAGAAGGTGATTGGAGCTAAGTGCCAAATTCAAACCAACCTTCCAAAGTTAGCTGAAGAAGGATCCATTTGGCTACAACCAGAAGCAGTTTTGGACTAGCATGTGCATTGCCTACGTTAGAGAACCATCAAGGAAGTGCTAGTCCAGTGGAAAGATACAACTCCAACAGACACCACTTGGGAACCAGCTACCATTTTGCAGCAATTTCCTCATCTCAAGCCTTGAGGACAAGGTTGTTTTTAAGGGGGTGAACATGTTAGGGTCCTAACCTACACATAGGTAGAACAATATATTTGTATGTAATAAAGGTCAATATTAATAAGGCCTTTCAATAAAATAGAATAAGGTGGATGTAAGAAGACCTAATAGAAGCTTCCGCTTCTAAAAGGATCTTCCTCTAGATGCTTCTTTTTAGTATAAATAGGAGTTGAGGGTATGAGAACCCTAGCTTGGATATTATTGTAATAGAGCTTTGCTCAAATGGAGGTTGCCCCCTTGAAGAGGCCCGTGAACATTGCTTTCAGATTCAAAGTGTTATTTTTGTTGTTATTCTTATATCATTTCAGTGTTATTGTGGTGAATGTTCTGGTTATATTGTTTTTATTCTGCCATTACTAGCATTTTATTTATGTTATGCATACATTTTATATCTAGTATATTGCATCCACCTCTTAACCCCATTGTCCAATTCGCCCCTAACCACTCTCCAGTGAAATCCTCCCACTCCAGCAAAATATTGAAGACTGAAGCCCACCAGGCATTTGATAAAGGAAAAGTTATTGTTTCCCCTTCCTCACCCTCCGATGACTTTGACAAATCCATGTCTTCACGGATTCACTTGAGGGATGATTGTTCCCATGTGATCATTGAGATAAAGCCTCAAGTCTCTGCCCAACCCAAGGAAAATTAAGGGAAATCAAGAAGTGACAACAACAACCAAGGAAGGGTTGCATCACAGACTGGAAAATATGGATTTTTAATTTTATGTTATTTATTATTTTATGACAGTGGACTTCATGGATTTTGGACAACATGTTTTATTTTGGATATATGAGTATTATTTTGAAATATTTTCAAATTTCATGAGCTAAAATTGCCAAAAGTAAATGTGTTTGAGGGGAGTCACAAGGGGTGTGTTTTCTTAACTAATGGATTATGTTATGATTTTTATGAACTAAGGGAGTCACAAGGGGTCCCACATAGTAGTTATCATTTATTTATGACCCTATTATGATTATTACCTCCCCCCCCAACTAAAGTTAGTTGAGTCTTGTGTTAGCTTAACTAATAAGTTGGTTCAACTACTTCAACCAATTCTAATTTGTTAAAAGCATAAGTAAGGGGAGTAACATGAGGAGGATAGAAGAATAAAGCATGCTAAGGTTTGCTCTTTGAGTTTATTTTGAGATAGTTCAATTTTCATTCATTCATATATTCATCATAGCCTAATTCTCTTTTGTGATAGCAGGGTCTTATTGTAGACAACAATATTCAGGGTTGAATCAAATCATTCAGACACTTGTTCTTCATAGGTGTTGATCTATATTTGATAGTTTGTGTAGACTTGTCTGTTTGTGAATTAATTTTCATGACTAATAAAGGCTATTTTGCAGAGTCGAGTGGGAAACAATCTATGGCAAGTTGATCCAACTTTTAGAGTTCAGTTTTGGTTTTCTGTCAGAGGAACTTTTGTATGTTCTATTGAGGATTTCTAAGTTTGACTTTGGTCCAAGATTTATGTGTGAAGTTTCGTAAATACTCTTTGGTTAATTGGAATGAAATAAAGGATTTCCTTATATCTCATCTATCTTGATTATCATCTTGGTGTCTTTACTTATGTTATTATATTTATTTCAGCAACTAATATATTCATAAAATTACATAAAAATTGAATTTCCAGCAAGCTTTTTGTTGATAAAAGACTAGCCTAAGCACTCGTAATTAATATGTGTGATGTTAGGATGTTATTTTGTTGGCTATAAACATAGGGTGATATTCCCGTCTACTTTTCTTTAGCAAAGTAAAGTCTGAAAATGCTTGAGTAAGATCAATTCATAACTTTTCCTCAACAAGGTTCTTCCCTTGCAGGATCTTTCAAATCCATAAAATTCTCACACATTGACTCTGGTAAATCAATGGAATAAAAATATACGCTTATAAGGAGGTGGCTCCATGTTTATAAGCGAAAGACCCATAATTCCTCACGATTGATAGAGTGGGAAGTCTACCATCTTAGGGAGAATAGAGCACACCACTAAAAAACTCCCTAAAGACAAATCAAGAAAAAGGTAGGAAGAAAATTTACACCAACCAACACAAGAGAAACTTATCGGTGCAAGTTTAACTTGAACATGGAAACACCCTATGGGTATACTCTGCAAAGTTTGGTCTGAGGTATGAAATAGGTACCACGGTATGCACTCAACAATCACCTGTGTGAGTACCGATAAAAGGAAACTAGGTTTCCAGCTTGCATGCAGTTACCAAGCGGGTATAGTCAACAGTTGGGCTGATCGTATGAGAAGGATAACTATTTCTGAAGCCTTTCAAGGATACCAAAGGAAAATGGTCTAGAAGAAAACTGAGGATCCCAAATGGATTTGAGGTCCACAAAGATCCATATTCAAATGCAATCAATGAAATCCCAAGAATGATCCTCAAATACAATCCCCACTATGCTTGGTCCAGGTTTGGAGGGGTTATCTCCTTTACCTTTTCTCACGCAACCTTGAGTTTAGCCCTTTGTGTTAGAGGGGGGTCTTGGATAAATTTTATGAGAACTGTACTTCAACACTCCTTAACTCAGACTCTCAAGTTTATTTAACGGCCTTTAAAATTTTCCTCTCCACACCTAATATAAGGCCCTAAAGCCTAGTCTAATTGGTGTACCCTATAAACGAAAAAGTCAAATTGATTTTAACATTAAGTGTTAATTTTAGTGGCTTGATTACTCTGGGTCTAGGGACTAGGCAGAGACTCGACACCTTAAAAGACATAAATGCTTCTATTCTACCCAAATATAACAAAAACCTAATGATAGTTAAGGGAAGAGAGAGAATCAAAGTATGTACCTTAATTCCTTCTGTCTGTAGTAGATCCCTTCATGTCTCTGTTCATTCCGGGTTGCAGGCTTCCTCCCATTCTTGGCCTGAAACAACTTTAAAGAACACAATATGAAAACAGATGCATAGCTACCAAGATCATATGAAGGGTTATATATTCATGAAAATCCATCGATAAATATAAAAATAAACACATAAATATCTGTGACGAGAAGTTTCTCTTTTATTAATAACTAGATTAGAAGTTACAACCTGAATCTTGCCGACTCCGCTCCATGAACCTAGCATGGGTTCCTCTACTTTGAATCCAAGTGCACCATTCCCAATGCACTATCCTCACAACCAAAATGCCAATATAGGGAGAAGGGGTGTATAAGGAGGATTGATGGTAGGGAATGTTGGGGATGAAAACTCAGAACAGGATGAAAAAGGCTTGGAATGCAAGGGAGAAAATTTGGCAGAGTTCTCTTGCCTCTATTTTCATATATGCCAAGTGACGCCCCTAGGGCCCTTTTTATATGGATAAAAGATGTTTAATCCATTGTCATAAGGGCTACATGAGGTAACATGGTTGTGCAACCCAACATAGCCCATAAACTCCTCCCGAAAGAGAATAAATTTTTAATTTTTTCAACTTTTTAGAGTATATGCGGGTTGTTGGGAATGCAAGTAGTGTATGTACACATGATTTGTATGCAGTGGGGCATGTACACCATACAAAAATGTTTTTTTTTAAGAGGAAACTCAACAAAAAATGGTTGGCAAATGTGTGAATGCGTAGACCAATGTCAGAAATGCATAGTAGTGGAATTTTGAGCTATAACAGACAACAAGATTATTTGCAGCTAAGGAAGATATAGTACATTGTGAAAAATAAAATATAGGATTCCAGGCAAATTGATCCTGATGGTGCTCATTCCCGAAGGTTTGAGATTTGATCTATTTACAAAGTACACTACACCATCTACATTGTCATCAAAGTATTCAAAGAAATATCTTCAAAATGTCATGTGGGATGTTGCACATGTGTCAAAGAGCCATGCATATCCCCAAAAAGCAAGTGAATAATTAAACAAGTCTTCATTTACTCCTATATTGCATTGGGAAACTATGTAATGAACAAGAGATTTACCTTTCACTAGGTTTGAGGTTCTATCTCTATCTTTTGTTTGGTATTGTTGATCATTGATCTTCATTGTGCAGGTCTTTGCTTCATGTCCACTCTTTCTATAGTGGACACAATGAAGGTGAAGTCTCTCACAGGGATTATGTCAACCCCCCCCTGCCTCTGAGATTATTATTTATGTGACCTTTCATTTTTACAAATTCATTCCAACTTTCTTCAATGGGATATTGATGGGTGTGATATGTATGATACTATTGAAGAAGACATAGTAGAAAGAAAGGACTCAAAATATTTGAGGCCACATGAACTCCACCTTCAACAAGATCTCATTGAATCTTTCAATGTGTAACATGGAAAAATTGTGGTTAAGGTATTTTAAAACTTTCAGATGACCCGATCCGATCTAATCATTGGCAAAAAAACTACATGCAAAAATAACAACATAAACACTTGAAAATCATTCAAACCCTACATAGAGGGACACACCATGCGAACCAAAATATACACTCCAGAGATCTTAGCAGAACATGTTATGAAATATGAGCTCTTCCCATCGAACAATCAGGTGAACAATATAGACTTTCACTAATTCATAGGAAGAGAAAAATTCAACAAATTCAGGGAGGCTCTTGGGATAAGAGCTAACACTTATTCTGTCAAGAGGTGGAACAATAAAATATCATAATGTAATAATTGTCTCTATGATACATTTGTTAAGACATAATTTATGTTCTTGGGTTGCTAGATGGTTATACCAGTATACGACTGAAATGGAAGGAACAAACGAGGGTGTGACTGCCACTTTTAGTGAGGAAGGATAAACCAGAACAACTATTGTATTCAGCCTTAAGGAACTAAGGTTTCAGAACTGGATGTAGTCAACCTTTGGTCAACACGACATAGAAATAGATCTAATTTTTCTTGAGAACTAGTTATTATGATGAATCTATATCTATTCAATATACTAGCAGCATGAGAGAATACCAGTGAGGTCACGCAATGACTGAGAGATAACTCAACGAAATGGTCTAAGGATGCTACAAAATGGAAGATGGAATCTTTACATGTCTAAAATGTAGAAGGGTGATACCATTACCATCCCCAAGAGGCCCGACCAGGATTCCTCTATTGAATTCACGATATCAGTGAGAGAAATATGATATAGAGAAAATACCAGAGGAGCCCCAAGGAACGCCAATATTTGATTGGCAGCGTGAGAGGTCAAGGCGATTTTAGGGAAAAAATAGGGTTTTTGTATTAGTGTCCAACATTATACCAACATGTGGGTAGGCCCTCCATGAGCGAACTAGTGTGAGGTCACGCGATTAATACAGTGCATAGGTGCGGTCAGTGCTGAGGAAAATTTTGTTCTCGTTTCGTCTCTTGGGTGAGCAAAACAATGGCACTTGCATGCCTAGTTGGGCCTTCTAGACAAGACAAAGGTTGGTGAGTGAATTAAACAAGCCAAACACATGAAATAAATAAGTAAAAAAACTAAGGAAATAAAAACTAAAATGCATAAGAAACTTTTAGAACCATAAACAATCAACCAACGACCAAGATTATGCCACCAATGGATAACTATATTAGTTGGAAAAAAAAACGTAGAGAAAAATGAGGACTTACGGGTCCCCTCTTCCTCCTTGGGAGGGATCCTAAGTTCCCTAATGTAGATATCTTCTTACAATGAAATAAAAATGGCAAATGATGAAGAAAATCAATGCCTATTCCCTCAAAAGGTGAGTGGAATGACCTATTGCAATGATGCTAGAATACTCCTATGAGAAATGAGGATTCTCAAGCGAGAATTGAGGAAGCATAACAATAATATGAAGATATCGGTTTCTTAGTATACCCATGGCCTCCATTTATAGCATTTATTCAAGGCAAAATTCAACTAGTTCTTAGTGTGAACAAGGGGCCCTTTAGGGCACCCTTTGGTCCTTGATCAACCCCCCATTCAGATTTTTCTCAAATCTGAAGGTCAAATCAAGTTGAGATCTGGTCCATAAGTGGTTGGGGGGCCGAGAAGAACTATAAATTCACCATTCATGGGAGTGTGCGGATTTTCTCATACACAGTCGCACATATGGCACATTGTGTTCTCTACAGGCTTTGTTGGCCAACGCACTGTGCGTGCGCTTCCTTTAATGGGTTTGTGCATGTAAATTTTTTCCCAATTGTATATTTTTTTTTCTTTTGAAATGCATTTAGGTGTTGCAGGTGAACTAAGATTTGTTTCCATTGTTGTATTTTTGTAACCATTTGCATGAAATGTTGTAGACAAAATTTCAATGATAACAGATGCCCCCTGATGTGTGGGGTTTGGAGCATACATATAGTCGGAATACATCAATGTTTCTTCCACTAAGAGTTCCATTGTAATGAAGAGTGATGAGAGGAACTGCAAGAGAGATCTATTGGAGGCAGAGGGAAACTGTGGGACCCAAATCTTTCTCTAGGAAGAAAAAAAGAAAATATGTATACAAACGAGGTGGGCATGGCCCATGCTCATGTCGTGTAACTCAAAAATGTAAGACAATAACTAAAGTTGTATGTTGATGTAGATAACTGCAGTGCCCTCTAAGGTGGTTTGATAACGTCATATGACAATTCTGAATGGTGATCATCCTATGAAAAGAGGTAAGAATGCCTATAAGAAGTGTCGATTACTCATAGGAATTGATGGCCTAACAAATTCAAAGGTCTTCGACTGGTATAAAAAAAACTGCAATAGTCCCATAGTAAGACCAACCATAACATGAGATTTTGTTGAAGTCGAATGTTATGGGGGTCAATGGAATCAAAGAGCAATGATTATTCTCTTTGTGTCGTCTAAGCTCCTCATTGTAAAGGTAATGAGAGTCAAGATACTATCGCCCTTCTGGAAACTGTGTTGATGTCGACAGAAAGGGAGACGTGACTCTAAGAAGCCAAGGGCTTCGTGAAAGCCACAAAAATAAGATCAGGAACTGATAGGGAACATGAACGAAGTCAATATGTGGTGAGACTCAAGACTTCCCTTGGTTGGGGTTATGTTTGAAGGATGATTGGAAACAACTGTAAAACTATATCTAGTGTTAGGGAGACAACTAGATATGGGGTTAAATTGTGCCAGAGGCTTGACAAAGTGGAAAAACTCATAGATTAGGGGTACATGGACTTTTGGATACTTGGGGTTTATGAATGATGTCAAAATGAGAAAAGGAGAGTGGATGCCCCAACCAAGGGTGACATGGGTTGCATTGCTGGGAAAAGAAGGTCATCAAGGGTGATGACAAAAAGATAAGCAAATGATGGAAACAAAGGCCTTTTACAATTAAAAAATAAATAAAGAATAATTTGGGATGAGTGTACAAACACAAAAATGGGTGCACCAATGTGAGATGGCTTGTCCTGTGGGGCACAATTTGCGAAGAGAAATAGTGGGGGGCCCATGGGTGGGTTTCTGTATGGGGTAAATGAATGGAGGGAAATCTTCATATGGGAAAATTGATTGTGGATGAAATGGAAGGTTAATGATACTGTAGAGGTGCAGTCAAAATAGAACCAAGGTGAGATAGCCTAGGAGTCCATTAATGGGAAAGATAGAAAGATGATGAGAAGAAATATGTGGCTTATTCTCGGAAGTGCATAAGACTATTGGGACTCCCATCCCTAGGGGGTGAAACTAGCGTGAGTGTAAAATTGTCAAGGGTAACTATGAATGGGAAAAATCATGTGGGGGAGAGTGCTACTAGATGGCAGTACCAAAATGCAACAGAGGTGATGGTACTACAGAGACGGATGTAGGGACTTTAAAGGTGAACGTTAGAGGGTGTGACTGGGAAATGTAATTGATATTCAGAGGGAATGATTACATTCCATTGTTGAACATATACATGAAGGGTTTGTGTTGTTTGTGATGATTAAGTACCTACACATATTAAAACTGAATACCTGACGTGAACAAAATCTGATGATAAAGAATATATAACAACTATTTGATAATTTTGAATATGAGCATGCGTACCTAGACAGGATGTGAGAAAAATTCTCCTCCAGAGCCAAGTGAATATGGTGACTTGGGGAATGTGATTGTGTAGATGGCGAGACCATGAGCCCATGGCTAAAGACAGATTGGGAAACATAGGCTCTGGGCTCTTGTAACTGAGTGTGGAAGTTTGGAAAAAGGGACTATAATTCCATGGGTATAATTCCATCTTCTGTGCATAATGTACGGCTGTGATTGACACAACAACACATAGCGGCACATGGGAGGGAAAAATAAGCACGCATGAGATGCGTGCCTGTTAAAATTATAGCTGCGCACTATGCACAGTTGTTTCTCAGACAGTTGCGCATCAGTACGCAACTATGTAAAGAAAAGGTGTGCATGTGTGCGCACATGTTGGCGTGATAGTGTGTATGGATGCGCATCTATTTCTCCAATGGCTGTGCATTAATGTGTAGTTGCACAAAGAATAGGCGCGCATATGTGCACACATATGGTGGTGAAAGTCGCACACTGGAGGCGAAGCTAAGGGTGGTGGAAATTTTGAATTTTTTGATGTTTTGATGAATGATGATGGATGAATAAGTGTGTTTATGTGGATGCAGGTGATCATCTTGTGATAGGAGAGTCACTATTCCAATCCACTGGAGGGAGAGAGACTAGGAGTGCCTCCGAGAGGCGGTGAGAGAAAAGTCAGGCGTTCGAAGACACTTGGCAGCATGCAGGTTGTTCAAGTTATTCGAGTGTCCTTTGATATGGTTGCAGGAGTTCTTACTTAAGTATCTGATATCCATGTGTAGTGTTTATTTGTAGTGCTTCATTGTGAGTGGAAAACAACCGACACTCTCACCTATGGAGGATATATACTTTTTGACGGGGCTCCCCTTCCAGGGGATGGCCCTGCTTGCTGACCCCAACTGTCGGGGGATGTGAGATTGATAGACTTGGCACGACGCTACTGCTCTAGGCTGAACCTGATGTCAGGTTCATTTATTCGTATCGAGGTGATTGATGAGATTTTTCCTCAGTGAATTGCGACCATGGTGGTGAGGATCTATGGATCCTTAGCGACTCAATGGATCTCGAGAGGTCAGCTAAGGAGTGTGGAGAGGGTCCTATATGGGGAATTTTTTTCCTAGGGGCTGATGCTGCACTCCAAGATGATGGGGAAGATTCATCGGTGTCATACCACTAACTCTGGTGAGTTTGTGTTTGGGTCTATCCTAGTGGCATGGTTTCTAGATAAGGTGCCCCTGTTGCACCTGAGGATTTTTTTGGCACCTTCAGGGTTACAGGAGTCGTGGTTGATGTGGTGGGACCATGTGTTGGCTCGTTATGGTGGGGGGCAGGGTAGCCACTACTTCACGACCACTGTGGCATGTGTGTGGTGTCCTATGCCACATGTGATACTATGATATCCACATGGTGGGATGGACTACTAGAATGACCCAGACATTGTGCTGCCTCCTGGAGAGGTCTGAGACCAGAGAGGTATGTTTTTTCATTTATATTTTGTGATTTTGATAGTGTAGCATACAATTATGTATATATGGATGTTGACTCTACCTCTTCTTTTTGTGTTTTCAGATGTGGGGCCCTGAGGTCATGAGGCTGAGATGGTTGGGGAGTCGGCTTTACAGGGTCCAGTGCGATCGTCGCAGGTAGGAGAGTGGCATAGGAGAGATGATGTTGTTGTTGGGCCAACACATGAGCTGAAGGTGGGCCAAAGGCATAGTTTTGATGATGGTGGTGTTGGACCATCGCACGAGCCACAATTAGAGGCCGGAGGGGGGATGGAGGACCTTCATTTTCGATTTGAGGAGTTTCTTCAGGGTGTGCCAGAGGGCATGTGGGCCCACATTCAAAATAAGAGGGTCCTGGAGTAGTGTGCGGGTGTATCGGTAGAGTGGCAGACCTTGATCCGCTAGGCAACTATAGCGGGGGTAGTGATGACTAGTCAACTACCCCCTGGACCTAGAGTACCCCCAGATGGTGGGGCGCCTTTAGCTAACAGAGGACTTGGG